>CAMZMU010000080.1:38597134-38785715 GCA_947311845.1 Poa pratensis | reverse complement strand
TTTTGGTGTCTTGATGCCAAAGGGGGAGAGAGATCTCCGGGGATTTGCATTGCATTGCATCCATTTGCGCTTTTATGTTTCCCGCTGCGCTTTTGCATCGAACTTGTTTTAAGTTTTTAAGAGAACTCTATTTGTGGTGTACTATGGAATTATGTCATGGTTATTGTAAGGATTTTATGGACCTCCGATATGTTATTGTAAGGACTTCCCCGGTTTATCTTCTATTATTTTGGAGTTCGTTACAAGGTGATTGTTATTCCAAGACTATATCTATTTGAAGCCTATGGTGAGAAATGTGCTCTACGATATGATGTCTATGGTGAGAATTATCGCTTATCCTTTGCTCACATAGTCAATTTTGTTTGTGCTTGCTTCATGTTCCTCGTTTGAGGATATATCTTTTATACCTTGTTGACGTATAAGCTTAAGGGGGAGCTTCCCTCATAAAGTTGCCTTGCTTAAATGAGATATCTTTTTGCAAATCCGTGTGTTGTCATCAAACATCAAAAAGGGGGAGGTTGAAAGGACATTGTCCGTTAATCTTGTTTTGACGTTTGATAACAACACTTGGAAGTATTTAACATACCGCTAAGTGTCCACAGGAATTATGCCATCTATATCAAAAGATACTAGTGATCTCTCTCTATGCATAAAGGGAAGAAAAGTAGTTGTCGGTCTTCAAATCGTGAAGGGAGAAGGCGCTCTGCAGGCAGGCCGGCCCCCAGGCCAGCCCAGGCCGGCCTCAAGGCTGGTTGCGTCGGGTGGCAGGCCGGCCCCCAGGCCAGCCCAGGCCGGCCTCAAAGCTGGTTGCGTCGGGTGGCTGGCCGGCCCCCTGGCCGGCCCTGGCCGGCCTCAAGGCTGGTTGCGTCGGGTTGCTGGCCGGCCCAGGCCGGCCTAGGCCGGTCTCCTGGCCGGCTGCCGGGCTACTGGCCGGCCCCCAGGCCGGCCCAGGCCGGCTCCCAGGCCGGTGTGGTCCCTGGCTCGGCCAGCCTAGCCAGTCCAGCCCCAGGCCGGCTGCCTCGGCGGCTATGCCGGCCCCCAGGCCGGCCCAGGCCGGCCCTGCTTCCTGCGCTTCGCCTCTTACCTCTCCAACGGCCAATTTTGATGAGGACTATATATATACCCCTTCACCAACCTTTGAAGACTAAGCTTGATTCCTCACTTTCTCTCCACCATTGTTGCAAGCTTCAATCTACTAGAGCTCCCACTCCAACCACTCAAACACGTTGATACTTTGAGGAGTGAAGGAGGAGCCCTAGATCCGCATCTCCACCGAACCGATTTGTCTACATTGACCTAGTCACTTGTAGATCTTGTGTAACTTGATACATTGGATACCTAGAAGATACTTGTGATTCTTGTGGCTTTGGTAGCCGCAAGGATTAGCCGGGAGCCTCCAATTAAGTTGTGGAGACGCGACCCGGCCTTGTGATTCTTGTGGCTTTGGGAGCCGCGGGAATTTGGTGAGAGCCTCCAATTCGGTTGTGGAGTGTGCCTCATCCTTGTAAAGGTTTGTTGCCGACCTCGAGGGCATCATATAGTGGCTCGTGGATCTCCTCATCGGAGGATAACACGAGGGAGATACGGTGTGCCATATCAAGGCTATTCGGAGTTCACTTGTGACTCCGCGCCGCTCCAACGGAGACGTAGCTTCCAGTGGGAAGTGAACTTGGTAGAACATCTCCGCGTCACCGTGTGGTTATCTCTTAACCTTCCTTTACTCGTATTGCTAGCTTATCTTGTGTAGAATATCTTGCTAGCTTGTTTATTGCTCATCATATAGGATTGTTCATCTAGTTGCATATCTAGAGAACTTATATTTGAGCAATTCCTTAACTTGTTGAAAAGAAAATTAAAATTGGTAGTTGCCTATTCACCCCTCCCCCTCTAGTCAACCTACTCGATCCTTTCATGTTGTCGGAGGGCATACAATTGGAGACTTGGCTACATCATGAAGAATTAAGAGATCTTCATCAATTATATTCTCTCAAGCCAAGTCATATGGATTATATTGTTCTATCTCATATCCAATGTTCCTCCTTGCGGTAACTTGTGCTTATATCATATATACATTGAAAGTTGCTTGCACCCTTGCATGTGTTAGGTTTTGTACCTTACTAGTGCTTGTATGTGATGTGCTCTCTACTTACTTATCTTGAGTAATCAAGTATGTGTATGTTGGTTTGCACACATTTACTTGTGTTGAGCCTTATGCTTTATTTGATATCTTATCTTGTTGGCTCTCTTTTTGAGAGATTAATGGACTATCCCATTTTGGGGGGGAGTGATATGCTTCGTGCACTTCACACTCCTAAAAATGTGTATACATGAGGAATACCACCTAGTGTTGATATATCAATATTATCTACTCTCTATGTGGTATGTCACTCATGAGAATTCAAATTCTATAATGTCCATTAATTATCTCTAGTTGGTTTTGTTTGCCTCGTGTTAAGAAAATTGGATTATACATTATGGGGGAGTAATAAGCTATGTGCATATTACAAGCCTAGAAATGTGAAGATATGAGGTATTGCCACCTAGAATTGATATTCTTCATTATCTATATTCATTTGTGGCATGTTCTCAAACAAGTTCCCTTTTTGCTAAAATGTTGTTGTTTATTCACTCTTTTGGATCTTGTTTGTGATGGAAATTCTTGGTACGACTTTCCCAAATTTGTTTGTTATATGTTGTTGGGAAACCGATTGCTTCATGCTACTCTTTGTAGTGCATTGCATGATTGCATGAATATTTGAAACTATCAAGAATATCTATTTATCTAAGCATGGCTTTTAAATCTTATCCTTTGCCATATGCTTATTTCTTGTGAAATTGGTCTTCAATATCATTCCTATATACCACCGAAAAATATCTCTATATACTCCTTGTCCTTGACAAGTGATACTCATATGTGTGGTGAAATTTGTGGACCATCTTCACTTTGGCTCTTGCTTTGAATTGCCTTATTTCTATTGCCAAGGATTTGGTTTGATCTAAATTCTCTTGTCATCCTTGTATCTTTTGGATCCTTGTTGCTCTACTCAAAATTGTTTTATGCTTTCTTGAGGTAGGAAAAGCAAATGATCCAATTCTAGTGCATTTTCATTCAAAGTCATACTTCTAGATAATGCATTATTCTTGGGGAAGCTATCCTATTGAGTAGAACTCCGTTCTTTAATTTGGTATGCATCTTATTGCTTTCCTTGAACATGACTAGTGTTTGAATAATATGTATGGAGAGTGATGATCCCATTTGTGTGTATTTTGTATTCAAATGCAAAGCAAGATCATAAATGATGCACAAATTTTGGGGGAGCAATTCTATATGCTTTTGAATATTAGTTGTCTTCAATTGGTGTTTGATCCCGATGATGTGTCTCCTTGGAAGACAAACATTTTTCATATTGGTACTTTGTGCCGTCATGAAAAGTGTAGAGGGTTTGGTTTATTCCTTGATGGTATTTTCTTCATTTGGTATCTTACCTTCATTTGGGCTTTTCAAAGTGGTATCTTGCATCATGTGTTGATTTGGGCTTTTGATATAATTTGGACAATCCTCTTTCGTGTCACACTTATGTGTGCTTTCTTAGTTTTAAATGGTGTTTTGTCCAAATTGTATCTCGTTTGGATCTTGAAAGTCTTGTGGATGCATATTTACTATATGTATATTATGGCATGCTTACTTTCGTTGATCCAATATATAGGATAAAACTCCATCAAATCCTAAATGGCTAAGATGTGCATGAAATTCAATTTCATATCAATATGCACATATTTATGTGGAGTTTGTCCTATGTATTGTAGTTGCTCTAACTACTTGGGCCCAATAAGTTTGGGAACCATTTTGTACTTGAATGGTTTTAGGTACTTTGGAAATGCATTGGAAGCTTGTCTCATTTACAAGGAAGGTGTTATCACCATGTGCTTATTGGAGCCAAGCTGGATGATCGTGAACTCTTATCTTCTACATCACCAATGCTATCTCGGTAACAAGTATCTACCTCATGCATACTTTCTAGCTTTCAACCTTGTGTAGGTTGTATCTTGGCATGAATTTCTTTTGTTGCAATTGATGTGGTTCTTGCAAATTCTTTTTAAACATCTTTATTGCAAATGTGAGCAAGCCGGGATGATTTCACATCAAGGGGAATATATAATCATTTTATTGATTCACCAATCCCAAATATGGTAATCTAGCAAGTTTCTCAAAGTCTCTCATGTTCAATATTGATGAATTTGCAAAATCATTTGCCCTTTGTGATACTTGTTATCTTTCTCGGAGCATCCCATCTATCATTTTTCCCTTGTGGACTTTCTTGATGCTATGATGAGATTGTCTTGAAAGTTCATCTATATCATTTTAAGATAAAATTGAGCTTTGTGCTATGCTTTTAAGCAAAGATCTTATTGGTGATGATCTCCCCTCCGGCAGAGTGTCGTGAAGAGCTTCAGAACCTACCGAACTAGGGTTAACGACGACGGCGGCGGCGAAACTTTTCGTGGAATTGTGTTCGGGTGTTTAGGATTTTTTTCGATGAGGGGAATATATAGGCGAAGAGGCCGCACGTAGGGCCACCCGAGGGCGCTAGACGACCCCCCGGCGCGGGCCCACCTTCTGCCACGCCGGGGTGGCATCTGGGGCCCCCTGGGTCGCCTCCTCGGCTGCCCTTTGGACTCCGTCTTCGTATCGATGTAAAACTTGTCCCCGTAAAATTTCGTTCAATTCCGAGAATATTTCCCGACTAGCTTTTCTGAAGCAAAAAGACAGCAGAAAATATGAACTAACACTGTGGCATCTTGTTAATAGGTTAGTCCCAGAAAATGCATAAAAATGATATATAATACAAATAAAACACGTAGCATTTGTTATAAAACAAGCATGAAACATCAAAAATTATAAATACGTTTGAAACGTATCAGATAGGAGGGCTTCTGAATATTCGTTGGCCTTTCAGCCCGGGAGCCAATTTTAATTTATGGATATTTCATCCTCTTGTTTACATAGACTCCGAGTCCCGAGTGTATGGTTAGTATTAAGACTGAAATTTTTTTTACGATCAAACTATGATTTCTGTTGAGAATTATTGAACCAATCATTTTTTTTGAAACGCAGTATAGACGCAGACACTCACCCCCTATGAACGCACGCACGCACAAATTACCCCTATGAGCACCTCCGAGAGACAGAGCCAGCGGATCAGGTCTTGAGATTGACAAAGTCACCACAGGCGTCTCACTGTCGAGGTAAACGTCGCCTCCCACTGAATAATATTCCGCCTAAATGAGAAACACCGGCGTCAAACCTAGGGTTGGAACTCTGGTGGGATGGGGGGTACAACCACCCTCCTAACCATCCAACCATAGGTTGCTTCTCAACCAATCGTATTTAAGGTCAAAACAATCTTCTTATTTAGGCAAAACAGTGAGGAAATAGTCCACTGCAGTTTAATTTAAGTAAAAAAAAATTACAAGAGCTGTACAAAGCCAAAGGTTAAATCAGAGAGGTTTGTGGACAAGGAAACGTTACAAGACACGTTACAGCTCTGGAAGTCGAAGAACTTTGAAAGGTCGGAGATAGCAACTATAATGCATGAAAGACTAGAGCTGAATGAGAATTTTGAGAACTTCCGTTTAAATTTTGTGAAATTAACGAGTTGGCTCATCTCTGTGCTAAGCACTAAGCAGGCTAGAGAGGATGGACGTAGATGTATCTGGGTTAATTTCGTACCATATTTTCTTAGAAACTGCCTGCTTAAAGATTGTAATCCCTCTGGTTGATTAATGAGGCATGTTGAGTCGCAAAAAAAAAAAATCTATAGTTAGGATTCTAACCGATCTAGAATTAGTACTGACGATTATATCTAACAGTTTTTACGTTCTAGTGTGGAGTTAATGGCACTGGTGGTCACTCAACTTGTCGTGTGTGTGCACATAAGTCACTCAACTTGCGAAACGGAAAAAACCAGTCACTCTACTTGCCAAGTTGGTGCAAGCGAGGTCACTTTCTGGTATGGGCCATGGTTTTCTCTCAAAACCGGTCACGCGTGGCGCAAGTGAGGGTATTGAGGACTGAAGATTTTGCATTTAGGTCTCTGCTTTGATATGAAGAGGATCGTTGTGAAAAAAAAACTAAATGAAAAAAATCCCCCAACACATCTGCACGGCGAAGGACGGCCCGGTGTTCGTGTCCCTGTCGACTGCCTCTCTTGGGCCGCATACCCACAGGCGAGAGCACGGGAAGCTGGCAGTTCCACCATGACCAGAAACAGAGCAATCACTAAATCTAAACAAAACATAAGGCGGGGGAGGGGGGGTGTGTGGGGGGGGGGGGGGTTCTACAAAAACACTGGATGCCCTAAACCTCACATGCGCGGCGCGTGACCAGTTTTATGAGAAAACCGTGCCCCAGAATGGAAAGTGACCTCATGTGCACCAGCTTGGTGAGTTGAGGGACCGGTTTTTCCGTTTCGCAAGTTCGATGACTTATCTGTACGCACGCGACAAATTGAGTAACCACCAACGCCACTAACTCTTCTAGTGTGCAAGTAAGGTGTCGCTGTGATTCTCAATGCAGGTTTCCATTTTTTTCCAGGCTAACTTCTGAAATTAGAAGTCAAACATGTCAGCCTTGGTATCGATTGTACCCTTAATCTGCTTTCGGCCCTTGGCCAACGACACCATGGAAAAGCCTTTTCCAATGGACAGCGCTAGGCGTCCCCGGGGGATCTCGCAAGCCGATCCCCGGGTGGAGAGCCGTCCGATGGATCGCACTGTCGCCGTTGGATTTCGCTACAGCGTGCATCGTCTCGTCATACTCGCATGCAGAAAAAACAAAAACGTCGCTTTCTCGCACCACATGTTTGACTCTTGTCGGCCGTGTGGGGATGATTACATGAATAAAATTAAATTTGCGATTAAGGGGATTCGACCTTTGTTCGAGCGAGAGGAGGGCCTGGACCTCTCCATGACGCACTAACCATCTCAGCTGGACTACTAAAATTGGTATTATATCTGGCTGGAGTGCTCGCAACATCATCACGGCAGCAATTTTTTTAGCATGTAGCAAAAACGATTTGATCACAAAATAGAAAAAAAGACACGAGGCATATACCTCATCGGTAGCAAACTTTGTAGCAAATTTTTGCTACTTTAGCAAATATGACGAGACCTTGCTGGCAAAATTGGAGAACACCCGACGCATCATCGCCGATGCAGCAACACCACGGTAGGCGCTTGTAGCAACATGGATGGTCCGTGGTAGCATCTTACTCCACAACTCCGGCGAGGTATCGCCCAGTCGCACAATCGTAGATGCTTTTACGGAGCAAACGCGCTTTGTCGGTAACATCATTGTATGTCGGTAGCACGTCGCGCACCCCCGGTAGCATCGCTGGCTCATCGGTAGCAATGCCATGCGTCGTCGGTAGCATCGTCGGCTCGTCAGTAGCAACACCGCGAGACGTCTGTAGCATCCGATCGAGCTTTGCCGGATACCGCCGATAGCATCGTCAGCTCGTCGGTAGCAACGACGCGAGACGTCGGTAGCGTCTTCTCATAGCTTTGCCGGATACCGTCGATAGCATCGTCGGCTTGTCAGTAGCAACGACACGCGTCATCGGTAGCATGGCCACGTGCGTTGGTAGCAGCATCGTCGGCTCGTCGGTAGCAATGCCATGCGTCATCGGTAGCAACACCGCGAGCCGTGGACACCGTTGTAGCAAAATTAAATTGTGCTGTTGTAGCAAAAATAACTTCGCCAGAGACATCGCCGAAGACTGTGTAGCAAAAAAATTATACTATTATAACAAAATAACAAAACTTTGGTAGCAAAATTTAAAAAAAATTCCCATTTCTTTTCAAATCCTGCAAAAAAATTCCACGGAGAAAAAAAAATTCATTTTTAGCAAAAAATTTGTGTTGCTCGTAGCAAATGCTTAAATGGAGAATTTTTGTTTGCTATTGTAGCAAATCCGACTATACCTTGCCGACAATATTGGAAAAAATCCCGACGCGGCGTCGCCGATACAACAGCACCATGGTAGCCGCTTGCAGCAACGTTGATGGTCCGTGGTAGCATCTTTCCCGAGAGCTCCGGCGAGGCATCACCAGCTCGCAACATTATAGATTTTTTTTGCGGAGCAAAATGCGCGCCGTTGGTAGCAGTGTCGAGCGCCCCCCGGTAGCACAGCCGGCTCATCAGTAGCAACGGCGTGCCATCGGTAGCATCGCCGCGTGCCGTCGTAACAACACCGCTCCATGCCGGTAGCATCGTCTGCTCGTCGATAGCAATACCATGCGCAGTCGGTAACAACGTCGCGAGCCGTTGGTAGCACTGCCGCCATGTATTGAAAGCACCAGAAATCCCACAAAAAATACTTGTAGGAAGAAAAAAATGCTTCTTGTTTTCAGCACCGCCGTTGCGGTGGTAGCACCGTCGCCGCTGCCTCGCAGCACCCGGCCTTGCTTGTGGTAGCACCGAGAGCACACCGGAGAGCTCGCCGGAGATCTCATAGCAACAAATATTTTGCTATCACCCTTTTCAAAATTTGCACTACACTGAAAATTTGCAGCATCTCGTAAAGAAAAGTTACAGCATGTGAAAAAATAAATTTGTTACAATAATTATGTGAACTTGCACTAAAAGAGGAATTGTTTTGCTACAAATCTTACAAAAATTTGCATCACGTTAAAAAAATTACATCATGTGAGGGGACAATTGCTACAATCATTCTGAGGATTTGCGACAAATGAGAAATAAAATTGCTACAAACCTTACGAAAGTTTGCACCACATATAGCAAAAAATAAAATGCTACAATCATATACTTGCAGCAAAAGCACCACATATAAGTAGGGGTGCGGGTCGGTGATGCATGTAAAATGCATACATGGAGTTTACATTTTATTACATGTTATTTGCATCATATAAGGGTTATATTCATGATTTATATTAAGTTTTGGGGATAATTAACAACTCCCCCATTTTTCTGGAATTAACCCTGCGCTGTCAGAAAACCCCTTTTTCTATATTTTGATGTTTTAGGGACCCAAACGACGTCAAAATGACCTGAAACTTTACGGGGATCACTTTTTTGGAAGGAACGAAACGTATGCGCAAAGGAATCAAAAAAACGGAGACCAGAAGGCAGAAAGGGGTGGGCCCACGCGGCCAGATTCCCTGACCGCGTGGGGTCCCCCCATCCTGGCCCTCGGGCCTCCGCTGCCGTCAATCATTCTTCCCGAAGCTTCGTCTGGACCTAAAAACAACTATATATAGACCCCCCAGGGCTTTCGCGAAGGAGAGCGCCGCCGAAACACAGAAACCACGAAACAGAGACTGGAGCTGAAGATTGGAGGGGGAAAACTCCGGCGGGGCACTGCGGTGTGGTCTCCTTCCCCTCCAACAACATCTCCACCGACTCCATGATGAAGAGGGAGTAGTCCACCCCTGGACTATGGGTTTGTGGAAGTAACTAATGTATCTCTCCTCTCTATGAGCTTCACTAATTAGTACCGTATGAGCTGCTGAACATGATTATGGTCATCTATGTAATTCCTTTGTGGTGGATCTTTATTATGAGTTAATACATGTTTGAGATTGCAATGGTTTTGTTTCAGTTATGAAAGTAGATGCATATTATGTACCCCGTTCTTATTTACTTGTCATGATCAAGCATGTTTATGAGAGCATATGAGGGGGAACGTGTGCATTAGTTGGAGTAACGGGGGGTGGCTAGTGCAGTGAACGTGAGAGAAAGTTCTGCGATCCACTTGGGTTTTCTACCTTACTTTGTTGCCTCACTAGGGATAAACAAAAATACCATGCTACCGGAGAGTGGATGTGACCTTGGCCACTATCTCCATGACTAGATCTAGCATGTTCTTATTTTAACTTCATGTCATTGAACTTATTGCTATGTGATACGTCTCAAATGTATCTATAATTTTTGATGTTCCATGCTTGTTTTATACCAATTGCTACATGTTTTGCATCTACTTTATATCACTTATATATATTTTTTGGGACTAACCTATTAACAAGATGCCGAAGTGGCAGTTCCTGTTTTCTGCTGTTTTTGTATTCCAGAAAAGCTAGTGTGGAAATATTCTCGAAATTGGACGAAACTACACGGGGGTCCCTATTTTTCCAGAACACGCCTGACGGAGCGAAGGAGCAACAGAGGAGGGCCACCAGGTGGCCACACGCACCTAGGGCGCGGGCCCCCCCTCTGCCGCGCCCTAGGGTGGTGTGGGCCCCTCGCGGGTCTCCAGCCGCCGCCCTTTCGCCTACTTATTCCCCCCGACGCGAAAATCCTAAGTGCCTGAGCAAATATCCACGAAAAGGTCCAGAGACGCCGCCGCCGTCAACCCTAGCTCAGGAGGGTTCAGAACCGCTTCTACATCGCCATGCCTGCTCCGGAGTGATGCGTGAGTAGTTCATCCTTGGACTACGGGTCCATAGCAGTAGCTAGATGGTTGTCTCTCCACTTTGTGCATCATGTTTAGATCTTGTGAGCTGCCCTACATGATCAAGATCATATTATTGTAATGCTACATGTTGTGTTTGCTGGGATCCGATGAATATTGAATACTATGTCAAGTTGATTATCAATTTATCTTATATGTTATTTAAGATCTTGCATGCTTTCTGTTACTCGTAGATGCTTTGGCCAAGTAGATGCTTGTAACTCCAAGAGAGAGTATTTATGCTGGATAGTGGGTTCATGCCTCCGTTTAATCTGGGACAGTGACAGAAAGTTCTAAGGTTGTGGATGTGCTGTTGCCACTAGGGATAACCTAACGATGCTATGTCCACGGGCATATGTGTTTGTTTACATTACGCTCTTTACTTAATGCAATTATCCGTTGCTTGCAACTTAATACCAACGGGGGACTCGGATGACAACCCGGCGGTGGATTATTAGTCATAGATGCTGTTGGATAACGGTCTATGTATCTTGTCGTAATGCCCAATTAAATATCATAGTAGTCAACATGTCATATATATGCATTGTCATGCGCTCACTATTTGTCAATTGCCCAGCTGTAATTTGTTCACCAACATGATTAGTTATCTTTTATGGAAAGACACCACTAGTGAACTGTGGACCCCGGTCCATTCTTTTACACTGATTAAACAACCACAAACTGCAAACTGTTCCTTTTTCATTCTCTGCAATTTAATACTCATTTTCCACACGAGACGTTTAATCCTTTGTTTTCAGCAAGCCGGTGAGATTGACAACCTCACTGTTTCGTTGGGGCAAAGTACTTTGATTGTGTTGTGTGCAGGTTCCACGTTGGTGATCGTGTTGCGCCGTGCGGCCACCAACAACCTTCTGAAGAGTTGCTGCTCCTACTGGTTCGATAACCTTGGTTTCTTTCTGAGGGAAAACTTGCTGCTGAACTGCATCATACCTTCCTCTTGGGGTCTCCCAACGAGCGTGTGATTCACGCCATCACTATGCTCTGATTTATCTTAATTACTAAGGTGTTATGATTTAGTTCGCATCTTGGTGGAGCATAAGAGAGAGAACAACTTATACTTGAGATCTCTATGTTAGGACGTGATGCCCATATTATTAATAACTTGTCAAACCATGTCTTGCCATCTTACATGTTAATTTTAGTTTCCATTGTCTACCACGTTATCAAGAGAGAGTGCATTTGTGAAACCTTGAACCCCATTTTTAATCATAAGAAACACCTTTCCAACACTTTTATCACCACTTTTGTTTGCTGCCATTATTAAATCCGAAAATACAAAAACACTTTTACATCTTGCATTCATCATAAAAACCCAAAATATCATTTATCATTACTACCATCATCCTTGCATATTTATTTTACCATCATTGCATATTTACTACTGTTTGCATATTTATTTTATTATCATTCTCACACCTTGTGCTTGACAACCACTTGGTGAGGTTGAGGGCACAAAACAATTTATTTTGTTGCAGGTTCTCAAGAGAAGGATAAGGAGATAACACCTGAAATACTGGTTCCTCGAGAGTTCGATATTAAACCCTCGAGTCACCCCTCGTGGGGAAAACTGTCTTCCACTACTACATACACTCTGCACTTGGAGTCTCAACCTAACACATTTATTTTTCACGCAGGTACCACGCGAAGGGGCTAGCAACTGTTTTCTGGCGCCGTTGTGGGGTAACTACGTGAAGGGCCATCAAGACGTTTTCTGGCGCCGTTGCCGGGGAGCGAAGAAGCAACACCGCATCAAGATTCCTCGTCAACTACGCGCCGTCATAGTAGCATCATTGGGTATCAAGACGTTTTCTGGCGCCGTTGCCGGGGAACCATAGCTGAAAGGTTTATCCAAGGATCACTCACATCAAGTCAACTTCATCACCAACTTGTGTAACAACCTAAGCTTGGGGAGTTGCACCTACGTGAGCATCATCTTATCCATCTTTACCTACAATCATTTTATTTTGTTTTGTTCTTGTCTTGCATATCATCTTTATATTTCGGTTTGCATATTTATATTCAGTTTTGCATTTTTGTGTTGCATTTGTTATTTCGAGTTGCATTAGTGTCATTTTACTTTCAGTTTTGCATAAAAAATTAAAAACACATAAAAACTTGTTAAAATGGGAGATAGAACTAAATTGTGTGACTACACAAACACTCCTAATGATCAATTTATTGCTAAGCCTATCACCACACCTGAGATTACTGCTGAGAGCTATGAAGTTAGTCCTAGTTTGTTAAACTTGATAACTAGGGAACAATTTGGTGGTAGTGCTGTTGAGGATGCCTCTATGCATCTTCATGATTTTATTGAAATCTGTGACATGCAAAAGTTTAAAAATGTTGAAAGTAATGTCTTAAAACTGAAGTTATTTCCTTTCTCACTTAGAGGAAAAGCTAAAGAGTGGCTACATTCATTACCTACTGGTAGTATTAATTCTTGGGATGATTTAAAAGAAGCTTTCATTAAGAAATATTATCCCCCTGTTAAAATACTGCAAAATAGAAACAATATCCTCTCTTTTAGGCAAAATGAAAATGAACATGTTGCCATGGCTTGGGATAGGATTAAACTCATGCTTAGAACTTGTCCATCACATGGGGTTAATGAATGGACCATTTTACACTCTTTTTACAATGGTCTAAATTACATGTCTAGAAATATACTTGATTCAGCTGCTGGAGGTGCTTTCATGGGAAAAACTGTTTTAGAAGCTAAGAACATTTTGGAAAGTATCTTGCAAAATTATAGTCAATGGCATACTGATAGAGCACCTAGTTCATCTAAGAAAGTGAACTCTATAGAAGAAACAAATGATTTGTCATCTAAAATGGACACCATTCTTGCTTTTATTAATAAACAAAATTTTGAAAATATGCCTTTGCAAGAACTAGTTGGTAATAATCCTGAAAATGTTGATGTCAACTTCATTAGGAACTATGGTAATAATGGGTATGGTAACAACAATTATAACTCTTATAATAAGCCCCCATATGTTCCAAACAAATATACCACTAGTAGTAATGTTTCTAGTGATTTGGAAAACACCATTAGATCATTTATATCTACTCAAAAGGAGCTCAATAAGGAGTTCATATCCAAATTCGAAAAACATGATATTTTGTTTGAAAGAGTAGATCAACTCACTAAGGAAGTTTCCTCATTAAAGAACATCATTATATCTCAAAAAGAGAAAAAAGTTGAGGAAGTTAAAATGCTTAGTGAAGTTAAGGAACCATTTGTTGATTTAGAGAAGTGTAGCTTGCATGAATTAATTTCTATCTTACAAAAATTTGCAAGTGATCCTTCTGTTAATATTAACCAGGCTGGTTTTGGTTCCTATATTGCTAATCATGTCTTAAAAGAAAAGATTGCTAGGTACAATCAAGAAGCTATGATACCACCTAAGCTTGGGGATATATGGATCCCTAAGTACTAGTAACCATTGGAAAAGAGACACACCATGCTATTTGATCTAGGATCTAGTGTCTCTATATTATCTAAAGAACTATATGAAGTCCTTGAACTTAAAAATATTGAGAAATGCTCTATTGAACTTGCACTTGCTGATGATTCCATTAGACATGCTCTAGGAAAAGTAAGTGATGTTATGGTAGAGTTACACATGACTTTTGTGCCTGTTGATTTTCTAATCATGGACATGGGGAATAAAACCTCTAGTCCTATTATTTTGGGAAGACCTTTTCTTCGTACTACAGGTGCCATTATTGATTCAAAGGAAGGGAATGTGAAGTTTCAGTTTCCACACAAGAAGAGCATGGAACACTTCCCAAGGAAGAGGGACACACCAAGGTTCAAGCTCCCTCATGAGCTACGTCCCCTTTGATTATCAAGTAAGTAAGCCTAGCTATATGGCTATAAAGAAAGCGCTTTACGGGAGGCAACCCGGTTGTTTTTGTTTGAGATTTTCTTTGAGTCCTCTTGCTGTAACAAGAGAGTAGTTTGTTAGTTTTGTTTCTGGGATTTTTAATAAAGAACCAAGTTTTACCTATTTTGGGTTTGAAAAGTTGCTATTCATTTTCGGAGAGTTTTCTGCCTGCACGAAGTCTGTGCACGGTTTGATTTTTCATTTTTTATCTGTAACTCCGATTGAGCTGTAATTTGAACTGTAGCTTCAACTTTTCATCCTCTGTATACGTGATTTTTGCAGATTTTTCTGACGAGTTTAAGTAGGGTAGAAAAATGCGTTTTGCTGCTGCTGTTTTTCTGGACAGATTCTGTCTTGATATTGTTTGATGCATTCTTTGAGCTTTTTGCTTGAATCTTTTTGATTCAATTGAGTTTATGAGTAGGCATACAACATTATATACTCTCTGGACATTCATATGAATTTTTGCCTAAGGATTTTATGCAGCAAGGAACCTATTTGTTTATCACTACTAATATCACCCCACAGAAAAGAAATGGGAGAAACGGTGTTTTGAAGTTTTTTCACAGGGATTAGAGGAGCTGCACCAAGAGCTATCCAAGGATGGTGAAGACCATAAGCTTGGGGATGTCAAGACAACCCCACTAGACCAACACACTCTCGGTTTGCACACGTCTAACTTCTGTTTTTCGATCAAAGCACTTTATCGTATAAACTTGGAGCGTCTGTTTTTTTTTTTGTTATTTCGGTTTGTTTTATTTTCTTAAGACCACCACTATCATTTATATATGAGAGAGCTACTGGAAGTTTGGGTTGAATTATGTTGGATGCTATTAAATATATTGGGATAGGGATGTTTGAGTTGATTTTAAAAGATACATATAGTTGCATAATTCATGTGCTTTGAATGAATGTTAATTTGCAAGTGTGTTGTCAAGAGCTATCTTTTACCATGTTTAGATGTTGAATTTTAACTTTACTTGGTTTAACATGGATTGATTAGTTCTATGGACACTTATGCATGCATTTAGATGGTCAACTTTCTCCCTATTGCTAGCCCAAAAATTACAACAAGTAAAAAGCTTGTTTCCCAACACCTTCAACCAAAGTTTTTCCAGTGAGTCCACCATATCTACCTATTAGCTTTATGCTATTCCAAGTATGTTTATCATGTTATATTGTGTTATCTACATTTCTGAATTTAAATGCTTATGTTATTGATTGTCATGGGAAAAATTGGTTAAAAGCTCTCACGAACTTGATGCACAATTTACTTTTATTGCATTTAATAAGCATGAACCATTGTGATTAAAATTATGAAGTTGTGGGCTTGACAATTGTTTTGGTTGGGAGTTAGCCCATATGTGCTGTCACATGGCAAGCTTTCAACATTGCACTTATTTATATTTAGTTGATGTCATGTACTTTTGTTTATGGATGCCTATCATGGGTGAAATGAATGTGGATACTTAGTAAGTTCAAAGAGTTTGTATAAATGGTTAGAGAAATGCCTGGGCCGCTAATCTAAGCCATGCATCATTCATGGTGGAAATTTACAGCATAACCATAATGTTCATTCAGTGATGCACCTCATAATAAAAAGCTATACCCATAGTAAATAAAAGAGTGCTGAGATTGTTCATTGTCTGTTTGTCTTGTTGTTTTGACATGGGCTTGTTCATGTCAAGGGGCAAGAGGTACCCCAGTGCAGTTCTTGATGATACTATTATTACTTGCAATGACCTTTATTTGAATTTACTTTGTGGACCAAAGTGAGTAACACATGGTGTAGGTACTTGTATTCAAGGGACATGAGACATTCAACCAATACATTGTCAAGCACACCACTCATATTTGCTTTCACTTTAAACATTAATCATTCAAGATGCTATGATAGGGGTAATGAGAGCTCCACACCAATGACTACCACATTGCAAGCATTAACTTAAGTAGAAGTGTTTGGAAGTTAGATGAAACTTATTCATGCTTTACCTCTACTTATTTATCTATCCAAAGTGTCCACCTTTTATATTCAGTTTTCATAAGAAGTACTCTATGACCACCATAGGATGTTTTTACTTTTCATTATGCATACATTTGGTCCATAGTACTTTCTTCTATGTTACACTTTGTGAATTTATCATTGAACATCTTTACATTGAGTATTTGATATCACTTCATAATTTATCTTGCATATTGTTATTCCTTTGAAGAATGAATCATTTGACTCTATGTAGCAATAGTAATCACCTTTGATATCCATTGATAGTATTAAAATGCAAAGTCCATGTTAGTTTTATCACCTTCATACTCGGGACGAGCATGGGTTAAGCTTGGGGATGTTGATGCATGTAAAATGCATACATGAACTTTACATTTTATTACATGTTATTCCATGTTATTTGCATCATATAAGGGTTATATTCATGATTTATATTGAGTTTTGGGGATAATTAACAACTTCCCCATTTTTCTGGAATTAACCCTGCGCTGTCAGAAAACCCCTTTTTCTATATTTTGATGTTTCAGGGACCCAAACGACGTCCAAATGACCTGAAACTTTACGGGGATCACTTTTTTGGAAGGAACGAAACGTAGGCGCAAAGGAATCGAAGAAACGGAGACCAGAAGGCCGAAAGGGGTGGGCCCACGCGGCCAGATTCCCTGACCGCGTGGGTCCCCCATCCTGGCCCTCGGGCCTCCGCTGCCGTCGATCTTTCTTCCCGAAGCTTCGTCTTGACCTAAAAACGACTATATATAGACCCCCCAGGGCTTTCGCGAAAGGGAGCGCCGCCGAAACACAGAAACCACGAAACAGAGACCTGGAGCTGAAGATTGGAGGGGGAAAACTCCGGCGGGGCGCTGCCGGTGTGGTCTCCTTCCCCTCCAACAACATCTCCACCGACACCATGATGAAGAGGGAGTAGTCCACCCCTGGACTATGGGTTTGTGGAAGTAACTTATGTATCTCTCCTCTCTATGAGCTTCACTAATTAGTACCGTATGAGCTGCTGAACATGATTACGGTCATCTATGTAATTCCTTTGTGGTGGATCTTTATTATGAGTTAATACATGTTTGAGATTGCAATGGTTTTGTTTCAGTTATGAAAGTAGATGCATATTATGTACCCCGTTCTTATTTACTTGTCATGATCAAGCATGTTTATGAGAGCATGTGAGGGGGAACGTGTGCATTAGTTGGAGTAACGGGGGTGGCTAGTGCAGTGAACGTGAGAGAAAGTTCTGCGATCCACTTGGGTTTTCTACCTTACTTTGTTGCCTCACTAGGGATAAACAAAAATACCATGCTACCGGAGAGTGGATGTGACCTTGGCCACTATCTCCATGACTAGATCTAGCATGTTCTTATTTTAACTTCATGTCATTGAACTTATTGCTATGCTCTGATTTATCTTAATTACTAAGGTGTTATGATTTAGTTCGCATCTTGGTGGAGCATAAGAGAGAGAACAACTTATACTTGAGATCTCTATGTTAGGACGTGATGCCCATATTATTAATAACTTGTCAAACCATGTCTTGCCATCTTACATGTTAATTTTAGTGTTCCATTGTCTACCACGTTATCAAGAGAGAGTGCATTTGTGAAACCATGAACCCCGGTCCATTTTTAATCATAAGAAACACCTTTCCAACACTTTTATCACCACTTTTGTTTGCTGCCATTATTAAATCCGAAAATACAAAAACACTTTTACATCTTGCATTCATCATAAAAAACCCAAAAATATCATTTATCATTACTACCATCATCCTTGCATATTTATTTTACCATCATTGCATATTTACTACTGTTTGCATATTTATTTTATTATCATTCTCACACCTTGTGCTTGACAACCACTTGGTGAGGTTGAGGGCACAAAACAATTTATTTTGTTGCAGGTTCTCAAGAGAAGGATAAGGAGATAACACCTGAAATACTGGTTCCCCGAGAGTTCGATATTAAACCCTCGAGTCACCCCTCGTGGGGAAAACTGTCTTCCACTACTACATACACTCTGCACTTGGAGTCTCAACCTGCCCCATTTATTTTGGGGCTGTCTATTTAACAGGCGTCTGATTTTGATTTGGGGCACAGACACATTTCCCCAGCCAATCCCGTGTTGACACGCAGGAAAAAAAAAGTGAACGTAATACCGGACGAATTCAGACGAGCGAGAAGCGCAGAAAGAAAATGGGCTTCTAGTTTTCCTTAATGGATCTATTCTTCAGTCTAGCCCAACCCGCTAAAATCTTTTTAGCCACAGATGCCCAGTATCGTGACCCTCATTTTTAAATTGGGCTCCTAGTTCTACGTGAACCGCACTTCCTCTCGTTTCATGTTTTGTTGTTTTGATATGGCTAGATCATACACAAGAGACATTCGCCAGCAATGGTGCGTACTTGGCAGCCTGGCACAAAATCATTCCACGCTACAGGAGATAACTGTAACTTTGGTTATCTCCCTTGTCATCAGGATCACAGTAGAAAACATCTTATTCCCTTGAATTGTTTGTGTACCTGCGGGCACTAAAATTCATGACACGTTACAGCACAAAGAACTCAACACTGTGAAACTGACATTCAGAAGAAAAAAACAAGAAAAACTCATTCAGAAAAGGTTCAGTAGATAGCAACTTGCAGTTCTGGCGTTCACATATGTATTTAAACCATTGCAATAAACTAGGTTCCCAATGTAGTTTAACCCACTACACATACCGACACTGGCATATATAAGCCATTACAGAAATGGTACTGATAGACGCATGGTAAGTTCCAAGTGAACCATTATACATGTTCATACATCACATGCACACACATTGACATGAACCCCCTGCGAATGACTAGCCTACATAGCAACCAAATGACACATGCATCTTCTCATAAACAGCTCTCAATCCCTCGGCCAAGACCGCCGTAAGCACACATCTGTTCATCCTTGTTGTCTGGCCAGCGGTCAGTTCAATGCTTCAAGCTCCCATGAGAACACGACGGCAGTCGTAGAACCCTCGAAAACATGAGCTTCTGTGCATTTTCAAACAAAGAATAAGACAGAAATTAAGACACACAAAAAAATACCAATTTGGAGACTAATTGGGAGACTGACATAAGGACATTGTCAAGACCGTAAAAAAGAGTGACAAAAACAAAGAGTGACAGAAACAACCTTTTGTTCTTTGCTTGGGGACATTGACATCTTTCTCCAAAGAATAGTGCGACAAATGGATGAGGCGAAAAGAAAACTATAAGATGGACATAGAAACAATCTACTGGGAGTCGGGCAACGCGGGTGCTTTCTCGGGCGGAGACGAGAGCTCGCGCGGCGGCGCGGGTTGCTGGCGGTGCAGGGAAGGAGGACGGCGAGGACGGGCTGGCGGTGGCAGGCGCTCGGGGGTTTCCCCAACGGCGTTCTTCCACCACGCCCAGATCTGGCGCCCTCAAGGTTAGATGGTTTGGCCGACGGTGGTCGTCGGCGGTGGATTTGGCCGGCGTGCCGGCGCGGCGAAATGGCTTCTGCGCCCGTGCATGCTCGATCTGGGCCGCGCGCGCGGGCCCGATCTGGTCCACCCCTGGGCCCGATCTGGGCCGAGCAGGGCCGGTCTCGCGCGGCTGCTGCCGCTGCGGGACTTATCTCGCGGCTGCTTGAGGCCGGAGCATGCGCTGCCCTCGGCAGCGGCCAGGTGCGGCTGCTGCCCTTTTGCTTCATCGACGGCGACGCCGCTCAGCTGCTGTAACAGCAGGCCTTCCGGTGGCTGGTGTGAGCTGTGTGCCGTCCGTGGGATGGCTTGGGTGTGCGACATCGGACGAAAGTCTTGCCCCACTTGTTGGTGCTGGCGACGACGATGCCCCGAGCGTCGTTCTCCTCCTTGGGGGCGTTGCTGTGATGCTCCTGCATAATTCCCCATCCTTATTCATGTCTTTGTGCATTTGGGATTAATAGGTCCCAGTTTTCTTTCCACATCAAACAAAAAGAACAGTAGATCTTAGTTTGCCTGGTGTTATGTTTTTAGCTTCTGCATCTCTAGGGCGACATCTCTGTCGTTTTATCCCCCGAAAGCTGTAAGATGGATGTTTGTAAGACGCTGTTTCGTTTCGGTGAAATGGAACTGGGGCGAGGCCCTTTTTATCTAAAAAAAAATCGTATTGCTTGGTTTAAGTATTTTTTTGTTTGTTGAGCGTTGTTACATTTGAGCCCACCCTCCAGTTTCGTTCTAGAATCGCCACGGTGGCGAGAAGGTGCGGCGGCAGGGAAGGAAGGAGACTGGCTGGCGCCTGCAGCAAGCCATGACTGCAACTCTCCCTTCTCTACAACTACTTCCGGAGATGGTTGCGGCCCATGGAATCTATTATATAATTAAAACACAAGACAATGAACGCTTAGGATTAACCCCCTAAAGTTAGGAAATATGAACGGTACAGATTAATCATTGTACTTGATCTGAGTCAATCAGATCCATATCGGCATGCAGAGTCAGCATGGTCTACGATTAATTGATTTCCTTTGGTAACACATATGCCAATTGATCACGTTGCTAAATGTCCCTAATTATTCCGGCAACAATGCGCATAGCCAAGCGGAGTATGACAAGGATACGCAGCTCGGCCCCCGCAAGAACAAGTCAAGCGTTGCCCCATTGTTCATCACCCTGGAACAAATTGCTTCGTGTTTTTCCTCCTATATGTTACTAATGAATTTACCGGTTCATACATGTTTGGCATGATTTTTCTATTGCTTTTTTTCATGGTGTTCATTTTTATTAATGGTTATCTTGTTTGATTCGATGGATTCCTGAAATTGTTATGATTTCGAATGTGTATTACTTAGTGCTAATTGATGAAAATATAAACAAAATGATATGAAAAGGGATGATCTAAAGCTAATTATAGCCATTCCAACTCCCCAACCAAACATAACATGGAACTATTCTATTTTATTTTTTGCTGCAACCAAACACGAGAATGGAACTGACCCATTCCATTCCACTTCATGATACCAAACACACCCTAAATGATTGGACATATCCGTACCATGTCCGGGCTGCTCGAAACCTGCGTGGCCTGCCTAGCCGGATATGTACCTACGGGTTTCCTGCATCCATGCATAACGTGCAAATTTGCGCATAAGGCCCCGCTTGGTATGTCGGGAGTATTTACGAAGTCGTAATATTTCCTGCCCTTGCGCTGTATTTTCCGCAGGTCCTCCATTGAGTCCGTGAAAATCTCCACCGGTATTGCTTAAAAAGGAAAAAAGTCCAAAACAAACCTTTAACTTGTAGGCGAAAGATAAATCGAACATTGAACTTTCAATCCCGGAAATTGACACTCTGAACTTGTCAATAACGGTCTATTTGAAACCCTGTACCTGTTTTCGATGGCAAAAAAAAACTTAAATTGCTATCCTCACTGACATCAATGTCCTGCTTGTCATATCTATCTTCAACATTCTTTCTACTCCTGATTTTTCTATCCCGGCCATCTCCTTTCTCCGCCACCGAACTCCGGCGACTCGGCCAGGGCCTTCTCAGTTCTTCACGGTCCTGCGCGCGTCAGCCATCTCGGCCTATGCACGTGGCGGTGCCGGCGGACCATATGCCGCTGCTTCGCCGGAGGCTAACTTCGCACGGTACGGATCGGTGCCAAGTCGGATTGCAGCCGACTTAGGGGTTTTCACCACTATATATATACCTCTTGTAAGCCGCCTGTTGGGAGAAGTCGCAAGTTGTAAATCCCGGCGTTTGTAACCTCACCTGATCATAGTTACGGTTTGCTGGCTAGGGCCCGTAGTTTATCTCTTTTATTATTCGAAGGGTTTTCCCGTTAAATCTCGTTTCCCGTTGGTTTGATCTTGCTTTTGTTCACCGCTTAATTGCCAATTGTTTATAACAGGAACGACATCCGTCCATGCGCGCAGAGCATGCTCAATTGATTTCCCGGCGAATGATTTTGATCCAGTAAAAGCTATCTAGATGGGCTTGCTCGTATTTTTTTTTTGAGATTTAAATGGCTAGATCTTTATTAATCAACGACACCCTCAGCTGCCACCAGGTTCAAAGCATACCCCGGAGGTGCACCTACCCACTTATTACATCGCTTATTATCACAGCCGTCCTTCGCTAGCCTATGAGCCACTTCATTCGCCGTTCGTCTAACATGACAAACCTCCTGATCATCAAAGTCCCGCAACAGAATTTTGATCTCCTCCACCAAAGGGCCATTGATCGATCTGTCCAGCTCCTGCTTCTGCAGCTTTTGAACCGCATTCAGACAGTCCGTTTCCAGAACCAGGTTCCTGACACCCTCATCGCGCGCTAGGCATGTAGCTTGTTTGCAAGCAAGGAGTTCTGCTCTCTCCGGATTAGAGGCTATAGGGAAAAAAACAGCACGATCCAGTGATGAATCTGCCATGATGATCGCGTAGCACCGCTCCACCACCACCGTAGCCTTCCTTCTGAACAAAAGCACCATCAACATTGAATTTAAACCATCCTGCCCTTGGCGGGAGCCAGTGCTCCACACCTCTCGCGCTAACATTGTCTTCTCTTTGATCCCACAAACTCTTCCACTCCTCAACTAGGAAAAGAGTTCGCTTCGCGGTGTCTTGAGGGTCCTCAATCTGCTCTTTATCTCTAGCATCATTCCTGGCTAACCACATCTGATATAGAGCCATCATAACAACACTAAGCTCTTGATCAGTTTGGCCACTGAACCATTCGAGCAGCCAATCTGTCAGTCCACACTGCTCATGGTCATCATCAGGTGGTGATTGGAGCCGCAGATTGGACTGTTCCCGCAACACTTCCCAGGTGCGCGCAGCATGGGGCATGTACAAAACCGATGAAGAATCGATTCATCGCGGTTGCAGACAATACAATTGACTCTGAGCTTTATCTTTCGTCTCTGCAGCTCCTGCCCCACTGCCAGTCCATTTTTTGCCAATCGCCAGACATGGACTGTCATGGGGATAAAACCCGGGTGCCCGAAGACCCACAAAAGATCCCGAGCAAACGCAAAATCGAACACTACAAGTCCAGCCCGACCGCCTCCGACCACCCGGCTCGGCCTAGTCCGCCTGCTGTAGGGTAGCCGGCCTCCGCCTAGCTTTCCGGTCGCTCCAAGGCGGCATGGGCGAAAGAAGCACTGCGCACGCGTCATCATCGTGATTCTCGAAGACAAGCATGCGACGACAGAGACGCCGCGTTATACGACCACGGTCAACCGAGGCAGCCGGGTCCGGGAAGCCCGCAGCCGGGTGTCCGGCTGCCGAGCGACTCGCGACATGAAGAAGAAGACAAGAGGCGCCGCCCAGTACGCCGATGGGACATCACGAGAAGCGTCCGCCGAACAGTGTAGGCGGCAGCGCCGTTGCCGGCTAGCCCTCCACGCAGCCCAGGCATGGGCTAAAGCGAGAGCCGGCCTGACGTCGTCTGCACCACCGAGGACATCGATGGGACTCCACGAGAGGTCAGCGAAGCCCCATTGGTCCAGCCGGACGAAGACACTGTGCACCGGCGACGTCATGATTGAAAACCCCTGTAGACCACGTCGGCCGGCTGGTACGGCCAGCCGGCCCCACCTGTAAGCCAGACAGCCAGGCCTATATAAGGTTGTCTGGGTGCTCGAGTAGAAAGGGTCGGTCGATCCGTAACCAGCTTCTTCTTCCCCACCCCCGAGAGCGAGTGAGAGAGAACCAGAGAAATGAGTTCCACGAACAGCTCGAGGAGCAACCATGTACTTTGTCCACCGATAGTAGAGAGATCCGGCAGGAGTAGGAGTGTTACCTCCACCGGGAGGGCTCCGAACATGGGTACTTCCCGTCTCAGCGCCCCGGCGCAATCCCTGCGGGTGCCCGCGTTGCAGTACGCTGCTCCCACACCAATCTTAGCCACCCCGTGGCATATGCCGTGTTCAACACCACGTCATTTGGCGCCCACCGTGGGGCAGATAGCAGCGTCCGGGGTCACATTCCGCACGGGATCCCGCAGCCGTCTCGGCGAGCGAGTTGCCTCCGGCCTCGTCTCGACGTTCGGCTCCATCGACTTCATCAACGACAACGTCGCCTGCTTCGCCGGCTCCGCCTTCCCAGAGGATGGCTCCGTCATGCACTTCGGTGAGCACCGCGTCTACATCTCCGTCGCACCCGAGTACCCTGCTAGCATCCAGCCCTGCACCGACCGGCTCCCCGAGGAGACGACCGGCTGCGAGGCCAGCATCGAGCCCCGCGTTTACGCGGAAGTCATGGTCTCTGATGTTGCGAGCACTCGGCAACCCCAGGTCCCCGTCGACTCCGTCTAGGCCATGCTCCAGGGCCTGGTCACGCCCATCGACGTCGGCGCAGACCCCGAGCAGGCTGCCGTCCTCCTCGAGAAGGCACGCCAATGCCTCCTCAGTAGCGCGCAGGGCGTTGCAGCCACGCATCGCCGCATGGAAGCTCAGGTCCGCGAGTACAACTACACCCACGGCTTCACCCCCATTGCTGTCGAGTCCAACCAGCGAGGAAACGTCCGTCGCAACCTCGCTGGCGAGATGGCAGGAGAGCCGGTTGCTCCAGTCGGAGCACCCGCAACGCGTCGCCCCGTCTACAGCTCCCCCGCGAAGAACATGAAGGTCGCGCGGGCTGCAGCAGCAGAACTGCCCGGCTTGGGGGGAGACGAGCTGCGCAATCAGCACCAGCGCGTCCAGGACCTCCTCGACACCGCCGACCACCAGTTCCGCCTGAACCAGGCCACGTCCGCGCTAAACACGCCACCGCCCCCCCTCCACCCGGCGCGACGGAGCGCAACCGCCGGGCTTCCCCACCGCGAGATCAGCATCAGCAAGCCGCCCCTCAGCCGGGCGGAAGTTGAGCGCGTATCATCAACTCCCGGCCAAGTCGCTTCAACGAGCCGGCCGCAGGTGGCGGCCAGAACTACAACGACGGGCCGGCTGCTAGAGCCGGCCAGAACCGCAACCCTCAGGCGGCCACAGGCGATGGCCAGAACAACCACAACAACCTACCGGCTGCCCGCGGCGGCAGAGGCAACGTCCACGACCGGCTGGGAGATCTGGGCCCAGCATCCGTCGTCGATGCTCGCTACCGCATCGACACCCTGGAGGAATCCCGCCTGATCGAGGAAGAAGAGGGCGAGGGGCACAAGTGCTTCGGGCCCCGCATCGCCACAGAGCCTTTCCCGAGGAACTGCACCCTCCGCGCGACGCGCCCATGTACGACGGGAGCACGAAGCCAGAGGACTGGCTCTCCGACTACACCACCGTTGTTGCCATCGCAGGCGGCAACAAGCGCGTGGCGGCAAGATATGTGCCACTCTTGCTCAAAAACTCAGCGCGCACCTAGCTCAACAGGCTCCCCCAGCTCCATCAACTACTGCCTAGACTTCCACCAAGTCTTCGTCAGGAACTTCTCCAGCACTTACCGACGCCGGGCCGCCCGCGACAGCTGGCCCTTTGCGTCCAGGGCAGGACGGAGTCCGACCGCGACTACCTCACAAGATGGTCGAGCCCGCGCAACACCTGCGAAGGGATGCAGGAGATACAGGCAGTCGGTTTTTTCATCAACGGATGCCGAGGCAACACCATGCTCAAGCACCGGCTGCTCCTGGAAGACCCACAAACCATGGCGGAACTGATGGCCACGGCAGACAGATACGCCACCGCCGACTCAGCCATGAGGGCCCCGATGCAGATAGACGGGATTGGCACGGTGCAAGAGAAGCTGGCTGCAAGGGACCAGGCTGGCCCTAGCAACATCGACAACAGAGCTGGCCGCGACAACCACGACAACCGGGACAATAGGAACTTCCGCGACAACCGTGACCGCCGCGATGGCCGAGAACAGGACAGCCGAAAGAGAAGCGGCGCATTCGATGGTCTCCATGAGAATCACGAGGTAAACGCAGCCGAGGCCAACCTACCGGCTGCCGATGAAGGAGGCAACCGGAACCCTCGCCAGTGGAATAGGCCAGACGATCGCGCATGGGCAAAACCCGCCTACCTGTTCGAAGACATGATGAACGGCCCGTGCCGGTACCACATTATCAACGGCAAGCCAGCCAACCACACGACGGCTCGCTGCAGCTGGACCATCCGCCAGCAGGGCGGTGATGGCCCACCACCTCGACCACCCGGCCCTCCCCTCCTCAAGGCGGCATCAACATCGGCAACGATCAGCGCAACGAGCGCCCGAGGCAGCCGCCTGCTACAGCCGGCGGATCTCGCGACGCCTACCCTAACAAGGAGGGCGCCTACGTCATATCCGTCATCGAGCGCAACGACAAGCGCAGACAGCGGCGGTGAGTCGTGTAACATCCCAAATTTATAACCAGAGTAAACAAGACCCAAATTTCAGAACCAACAAAAACTTTTGAATTATTTCACAACTATTGTGTTTTTCCCTTATTTTGTTCTGGTTGACCTTGTGTAACTTGGTGTTTGTGATTGTTGACTTGTGTTTGTCAACTCAAGAACCCAACCTAGGTAAAAACATATTTACAACACTGGTGACCATGTTATGACAAGAATATATTCCATATGTCTTTCCCATTCTTATGTTGGCCAAAAGTTTATTTCAACAAATGATTTGGTTCTAGCAACAAATAAAATACCCTTTAAATTGAGGCAGTGAAAGTATTTCCAAAATTTCATGTTTATAAAATATGGAGAACTGTCTGTGATCTCCTATCCTTTCTTCAACCTTGACAAATTCAAAATTCCTATCTTTATAAACCCCAATGTTTCAACTCTGTTTAAAAGAAATACTAGTGGGAAATATATTACCTCACATATTTTCCCCTTTTCAAATCTTTTTGAAAACTATTAAGTTATGGGTTGATATATCCCTTAAACAACCTCTTGTCATAATTGAGTGTGACCATTTTTACAAAATAGCATTGTTAGTTATGGAAAAAGGTGTGTGATTTATCCTTGTAGTTTGAAGTGTGTGGTCTTGTTTGAGTTGTGGATATTGTTGTGTTGTAGGTATTTTGGTGCTATTGCTATTGCTGTGATTTTGCTGTTGTGTGTGATTTTCTGGTGAGGATAATTCCTCAGTGGGGTTATTACAAAATTAGGACACCCTTGGCCACCAAATTTGGAGTGTGACTTGAAGAGGAACACATCCTCTACAATTATGCACCCCAAGTTAAACTCCTAAAACTTAGGGAGATGATTTCAATAAAACTCCCTCTTTACCTATTCCTCTATTTTTATGAAAACCAATATACTTTCTTTATCAAAATTCTAGAAAGGGAGATGAAATGATACTTCTCTCCATTTCATATCACTCCCTCCTCTAGTAAACCTACTTGTTGATTTAAAAACAAACCCCTCCCTTCTTTTAAAGAAATGAAGGTCATGAGTTAAAATGATCTTCATAAATAAATTCCCTCCCATTTTCTCTATTTCCTCAAAACAAATGTTTTCTCTATGAAAATAAAACTTATTTGAAGTATCATATTTGTCAAGAAAGCTCCAAAGGTTCTACACACTATTTTACCACTGGTTTTGAATTATTAAAGGGGTACCAAATTATTTTCCAAAAATGGTTTATTTAAATCCTATGAACAAAAATGGAGCAAAACATTTTATTTTGTAAAACCAATTTTTGTGTAGCTTCCTTTTCTATATGGGAGGCTGCATAAATTTTCTCTAAATTTTGTAAAATGTTTAAACCCCTCAAATAAATTCTGGAAACCCTACTAGTTTCAAAAAGGAAATAAAGGATTTTTATCCGAGGACCTGTCCGTGAGAGGAAAAAAGAGTTAGGGGGCGTTTTGCAAAACCTCAGTTGACCCTCTGTGCAGCAACGCCGCACGCCACCGACGCTCTGCTCCCTCCACCGTCGACGCCGTGCTCTCCTCGCCTCGCCTGACGCACGCCGCGCCCTGGAGGAAGCGATGAAGCGCTGCACGCTGCCTCCTCTGCTCTCCCTTGTCACTTCTCCCCTGCTGCAGCAACGCGGCACGGCACGGACGCCGTGTTGCGCACCCGTCGATGCCGTGCTCTCCTCTTCGTCAACGCCGTGGCTCGTCCCTCCTTGCTGAGAAGGAGATGATAAGAAGCACGCACCCCTCTGCTCCCTCACCCCCTCACTCATTTCCTCCCCTCACTCCCTCCCTCACTTTTGCCTCCACGAAGTGAACCACGGCCGAAGTTGCCGTCGCGCATCGCCGGCCATAGAGAGCTCCCCAATCCAATCCCCGACCACCAGCGGCTTCGCCGTGCCCTACTCCCCCTCTCTGCGCGAGGAATCGAAGAGGGAAGCACGGGATCGCTGTCGCCGTCCCGATTCTCTTCTTCTCCGGCCGCGGACATGCGGGGAAGCTCGCGGTGGGCACAGGCCACCTTTCTCCGCCATTTTTGTGCACACGTGCTCCCCTTGCCATGTTCTCTCTCATAGACATCCCCATTTCTTTTCAGGACGTCGGAGCCGCCGTCGCCATTGTCGCCGCGCTCCGGCAGCGCCGCGTCCGTGCCCTGCTCGTGTCGAGGAAGAAGGAAGCGGCCCGTACCGCTTCGTTCAAGCTCGTGGGCCGCGAGCTGGGTTTCTTCCCGCACGACACGGCCCAAATCCAGCAGATCCAGCCCGTTCTTTTTTTTTTTCAGGTTGCTTATCCTTTTACTTCTAGAACTGTTTCTGGACCTTTAGTTTAAATAGTTTCAAAATAGTTTAAGTGCTTTGTTGACCAAACCAAAAATCAGGGAGGTACCTTAGCATTTTCCCAGCCAGATCCAAGTGGTAGAAACACTTTTGGATGAGTAGTTTTGGAGAAATTAAATGTGAGCCAGAACTACTACTTTTTACCAAAAACTCAATAGCTATTTTTCTATGATAGCTATTGATGCAAACTCAACTGTTTTGGAAAGGTCTGAGTGATACCTAGCAGTAGAAATTTGCCTCTCATGCAAATGAGCTTCCTAAATAAAATGGCATCCACTTTGGTAAATGACCAGAGAGCCATTTAGGGTTTTTTGTAAATTATTTGGTGATGATTTTTGGTGTGAATCCACTTGTGTGAGCTTCTGTATGATTAGGAGTACCTAATCCTAGCTTGGTGTGATTTTTAGAGCTATAGTTTATTTTAGGTGTAAATAACTAGGTGGTATGCTTTTCTGCCAATGAATGTTTATAGTTTTATTCAACTATATAGGGTGTGCTAGTGTCTCTTTTGTGTTTTCTAGCGTGTATAAGTGTGATACTAGTTACTGGAGTGTGTTAGCTCTGTATTTTAGCACTTTGGAAAAAGTTTAGTATTGCATTTAGTCATCTAGTGTTAATAGTACCAGAGTAGTATCCTCCTAGATTTTCCTGGTTAATAGGACTGGTTTTAGTAGAAGTCCCTTAGTGTGACATTATTTTAGATAGCATTGCTAGATCATCAGTAGCATGCCATATTGCTACTGGTTTGATCACATGCTAAGAAGAAGTTAGTGTTACTGGTTTTCATTGGGGAATAATGTCCCTAGTATGGTTATTCCTAGGATTTCCTAACTCTCAGGAGTTGTTTGCAAATAAAATCATTTGTGTGCATGAATTTCAAAATTGATGTTGAATATCAGTAGCATTTCCTAGCTACTGATATTGTAGCATGTCATCCCTTGCTCCCTACTGTTTGGCCCTAGCTTGTGCAGAAATGCTAGACCACTGGTTTGTAAGAGACCCTTGTAAGCGTAGACCCTAGTCTGTTTCTTAAACAATTAGTTTGATGCTTGTGGTTATCTTCTGTTTGTGCAACACTTGTGGTTTCGTTTGGTGTATTAAGTGTTGTTATTCCCTGTTTGCGACGCTAGATAATACCGATACCGGAGTGGTCTTGGAGAGGATTTATTGGAGGAGAATCGGAGTTTATTTCTTAATCAGTAAGAAGAAGACCAAGGACATTATGCCGAAGCCAGGCAAGCTACTTCACTGAGCTTGCATCTATATACCTCTATTTTGATTTACCTGTTTTACTATAAGTAGCATAAATGAATTATGTGGTGTTGCCACGAAAGCTATGATTTTGAAAACCCTTTTCCAAATTACAAGTATATTATTAAGACCCCGATATAGAGGTGTCAGTGGTATACAATGATTTCGAAAGGAATTTGTTTACTCCAAAACCTTCTGTGAAAAATCTTTTTGGTGGGATACGAACCACCCAAGTTTTGGTTAAAAGTATTTTGCTAAGAAAATTGGAAATGATCGTGAAAACCTTTTCAAAAGTTTATGAAAAACTATTTTGTCACTCTATGTAGAGATATCAGTTGTTTATATAAAACTATAGGATGGGAAAAACATTGTTTATTCAAAACTCCTTTGAAAATCCTTGGATGAATTATGGTATACCGGGATGTCGGTATGGAAGTGGAGAAGTGAAGTGTGGTGATGTTTATGAAAAATGCACATTGTGTCTTTGTACCATGACTACCAGCCGATAACCTGTGCGACCACATTTACCCACATATGGGCAAGGGCGTAGTCATATAATTTGCTCGTGTTAGTACTGGATGCCTCAACAACGAGGAAGACCTCGTTCCATGAGGGGATGGTTTGGTGACCTGCCCCTGACCTGGGTCCTCTTCAGTGAAGTCTACCGGAAGCCGGTATGAACGTATTTGGAGGAAGAGGATTGAAGGGCTCCCTTGGGTCCGCCGGGCAGAACTACGAAGTCCTCACACTTAGTTTCCGACGGGCATGGATTTAAGTGTCGATGGAACCGGTTTCGTAGCGGTAGGATCCTATACTAGCATGAGCAAAGGACAGGCTATGGCCGGGAACTCAACTTCGCATACCTCGGTATGGCGGGACGTGGCTGACACGATGAGTGACCGGATGGGTGTGGGAAAAGCGTACTACCTCTGCAGAGGGTAAAACTATTCGAATAGCCGAGTCCTCGGATATGGACAGTTGGGAAGAACTGCTAAGACCATGTGCAAGTTTTGGGCAAGTTTTGAAAGGTGTTTAAGTTTAAAATGAAATTGAAGGGGAGATGCTGTTACATACCTATACTAATGAGTTAGTATGAGGTTGTTGAAGTTAATTGGACCATAATGAGTTATGGTCGGGAAAAAGGAGGAGTTTTTGAGAAACAACTAAAATAATGATTTTTAAAGGATAGTTATAAACTTCTTCTTACCTTTTTAAATAAATTATAGAGATGTTTTTCAATAAAGATATAAAGATGTTTTTCAATAATAAAAGTCTTTGAAATAAAAATAAAACTAAAATAGTGCATACTCAAGTTGGGTAGTTTGCGAGTACAATCAAATGTACTCATATTGGTTTCGTCCCTGGCTATTGTCTTAGCCAGATTGTGGAAGAAGAAACAGTTCGAAGAAGAGGAGTTCACTGACGTCCTTGCGAACTAGGGCGCTTCCCAGTCAGCTGCCTGTAGGGTTAAGGCGAATGACTTGGGCTCCACGTTGTTTGGTGATTCCGCTGCAAGCACCTGATGAAGCTGATCACTTCCATCAAGTAAGTAAATAAATTCGGTATGTATGGATGTTCTTTGGCTACCAAGTTTAATTGTGCTTCAGCGACGCACTGATCATGGGATCGCTGAATGTAGGCACAAGGGTATTTCGGACAGTTAGTCCGGGGTCCCCACAGACTTGGTATCAGAGCCATCCTGACTGTAACAGACCTTAGTTAGCATGGACGTTAGTTAGGAAGAGAATATTTTGTTAAAAATATGTTAACACCAAAAATATATCCTTATCTAGGGAAGTCCAAAAATGACTCCCGCTCTTTTCGTCTTCTCAAATTATTTCTGAGTCTTACCTTTCTATTTTAAATTTTACCAAGGTTTTCTCTACTCCTTCTTACCTGTTCAAAATACTTGACGATGAACCCAAAAGAGACCTAATTAGCTAGCACCTACAAAGAAGAAGCAACCATCTCAAATACTCAACATTCAACATCAAGTTCATTGGTCTACAAATGTCAAGATCATCGACATCAACCAAATCAAGAGATCTCTGAAGACCTCAGCTCAACCTCAGCAATTCTACTCAAGTGGCTACTTCGACAATCTCAGTGTCTCCAGTTGAAGACTAAGGCGACGAAATGAAGATTTCAGCATCCCTGTCTAACCAAGACCCATAGGAACAACTTATGATAGGAACTTTAGTCATACTACCCGGCTACTACGAGTATTAGGCGTCCATTGGTACTAAACGTACCCTGTGTGTTTATTGCTTGTTTGAGGTGTTCCCCTACAGTGAGCCCGACGGATTTGACCTACCCCTGCCTAACCGGCATGGCCAGGCGTCGGTTCACAGTAGCGTACAGTAGGGTTTGTCCCCACTACCTGAGAGACGCTCCCCGGGTTCTTCCGTGGAAAGGAGCCGACACCACCCTAGCTTATAAAAGACCCCGTTCTATCTGCCATCTATCCCCACCCTCACTCACCACCCTTAGCGACCCAAATCTCCTGAGGCAAGAATCCCGTGTTCTTATTCTTCATCCAGATCCAAAAGAACCCAATGGCAAACCCCAGAGTTATCATGGAAACCACTGCCGAGGAGCATAGTGGGTTTCCACTGATGCTTTGGAAGGCCGTCTGCCACGTTCTTGGTCGGCCTGCCCGTCCTCGATATGTGGTGTCCGAGAACTCTCTCCCGCTTGCCGGGAGTGAATTCCAAGTCGAAGTGCATATCGGCTCGTGCCCATTGGGCATAAGTCCGACTTACTTGATCCAGGGTAAGAGCATGCCTACCCTAGATCTAGCCCTCCAGGTAGCAGCCTGGGAAGGACTCGTCCGTCTCCGGTACTCAGAACCGGCGATGGCGCTGAGTCGAGCCTTCCACTTTCTCCCAGCCATACCTCAGCATGTTGCGGAGGCTTTCCAAGCTTCCATGGGGCAGGAAGCTGACCCTGCCGTAATCACCCTGGTCACCTATGGAGCTGCAATGACAAGATTCAGCCATTCCCTGATGGAGGAACTCATGACCACAAGGCGCCACCTTGCTCGTGCCCGCCGGGAACTAGGTCGAGCAAGGAACCAACCCACTTCCCACCGTGGGCAAGCTCAGGATGCAAGACAGACGATCCTAGATGATTTGCTGGATGCTTCGGTGACACAAGCCCTCGCCCGAGTTCAGCAGCCACCCCAAGGGCAAGGTGTGGTCCTCGAAGGCGTGCCTGTAGTTCCCCACCCCTCGGAAGATGGAAGTGTGGACACCACTCTTTGTCTCGGCCACGCTTCACCGACTCCTAGAACCTCTCAGGCAGAGTAGAACCCAGGTTTAGTCAGCCTGACCAGCGCTTGTATGTTTGTGCGTGTGGAGCAACCAGTTGTTAGTCCATTGTTGGGTTGTTGCTTGTTTTCTAGTGTTTCTTGTAATGCGAGGTTGTTGTCTGTTCCCCGGCTGATATCAAATCAGCCCGAAATAAAAACTTGGTATTCTTATCATCTTGTTAACCACTTGGTTGGCACCTGATGGAATGTCATGCTTTTTCTTCAGTTAAAAGTTTTAAAAGAAACAACAGATCACTTAAACCAGGAACAGTATGTGACCCCAGACGCATACCCCTGAGAATTAATGCAAACTTGGAATCGGACTATTTTGTAGTATGCAAACTATTTTGTGTGTGGTCTCCTACATGTGATCATCACAAGGTTCCTCACCCAATATGAACCTTGTGCATCCTGCATGTTAAAGAAAGGGGCCCGAGCCCTCCACGAGATGTGAACCTCGCAAGCCTTAAAATGCTTGCGAAGTGTAAATGCTCGCTGGAACACAGAAGGACATCTTGTAGGGTGTTCTTAGTTGTCGTGTTCAGCCTATATGGTTGAAATGTGTGCTGCCACTGCAAATGATTGAGACCATATAATGCAGTGTTATTTTCCCTTAAAAATATATATATTTCTCACCAAAGCAAGGTTACTCTAGTACCTCTGCATCCTATCTGTGCTGCAAGACCAGAGTCATGACAACCCAGAAGATTTCGACAATGCAAATCTTGTCCCAGGTCATCAGCAAAGACAAGATCAATACAACTACGGAGTGCAGTACAGAAGCGAGAATTTCAGAAAAACAAACAGAGGATACAGACTCTACTCCTACGAAGAACACTGCCAGTACTCAGCAACGGCACCCCAGAGATTCCTACTCCCTCTCGAGCTCCATGACGCCACCAGAGGATGAGCCTGGCTCACTCAGAGCCGAGTCGCGCGCCGCCCGACGGCGGCAGACGGCTCGAGCGGCCTGCTCACCTCCAGCCGGAAGATCTGCCACCTCCTCCACCGGCGCTGCAACTTGCTCCTCCACCGCCACAAGCCCTCCGCCGCATCTGGCTCCTCCGGCGCAGCAGGCGCCACTGTCGCAGCACCAGCCCCCGCGCCAGACCGCCAATGGCACAAGGCCACGGCTAGGAGCACCACTACCGCGAACAGCAGGCTGAACACCGTCGAAATCAAGAACACGAAGAGCACGAAGACGAAGCAGCCCTCGAGGAAGCCCGCATCCTCCATCGCATCAACATAGGCTCTGAAGAAATCGGTAATAAAGCCCATGGTGACGACGCGATAGAAGAAATGTTTTCTGAGGTCGCTAGTTTATAAACCGAGCTCGGACGCCGCTCCTCGACACCGCACTGCGCGGGAAAGTGGAGGAATCGCGAGCCGTACTCGCCTTAATGGCGCGAAACCACCTAGGCATCGTGTCCCCAAAGCCGTGTCTGCCGCTGCATCGACGGACAGCACGCGCAGCAGTACCGCGGGTGAGTGCTCTGCGCACTGAAAACGGAGCGAGTGCGGAACCAGGACGAGCGAGGAAGAAGAAGAGAAGAAAAGGAGGAGAGACCGCCAGGTGGGCCCCGGCCCCACATGCCAGTGAGTCAGCAGTTAAACCCCCCGTGTCCCTCTATCCTTTATCCCTCGCTTTTCCTGTAAAAACCCCTGCAAAGATAATTTCCTCGGATAAACCAAACCCACTGTGTCCATAAGCCAATTATTGGTGGCACAGCTAGGGGTATTTTGAAGAAAAACCCTGTTGTTTTTCAAAACCCGTGTATACACGAAAGTGAATATACAGCTTTTCTAAAATAAAAAATTTTGCCCTCGTATCTCCCCTGTACCCCTGGGCAAATCTCGAGGACGAGATTTATTCTTAAGGGGGGAAGGATCTGTAACATCCCAAATTTATAACCAGAGTAAACAAGACCCAAATTTCAGAACCAACAAAAACTTTTGAATTATTTCACAACTGATTGTGTTTTTCCCTTATTTTGTTCTGGTTGACCTTGTGTAACTTGGTGTTTGTGATTGTTGACTTGTGTTTGTCAACTCAAGAACCCAACCTAGGTAAAAATATATTTACAACACTGGTGACCATGTTATGACAAGAATATATTCCATATGTCTTTCCCATTCTTATGTTGGCCAAAAGTTTATTTCAACAAATGATTTGGTTCTAGCAACAAATAAAATACCTTTAAATTGAGGCAGTGAAAGTATTTCCAAAATTTCATGTTTATAAAATATGGAGAACTGTCTGTGATCTCCTATCCTTTCTTCAACCTTGACAAATTCAAAATTCCTATCTTTATAAACCCCAATGTTTCAACTCTGTTTAAAAGAAATACTAGTGGGAAATATATTACCTCACATATTTTCCCCTTTTCAAATCTTTTTGAAAACTATTAAGTTATGGGTTGATATATCCCTTAAACAACCTCTTGTCATAATTGAGTGTGACCATTTTTACAAAATAGCATTGTTAGTTATGGAAAAAGGTGTGTGATTTATCCTTGTAGTTTGAAGTGTGTGGTCTTGTTTGAGTTGTGGATATTGTTGTGTTGTAGGTATTTTGGTGCTATTGCTATTGCTGTGATTTTGCTGTTGTGTGTGATTTTCTGGTGAGGATAATTCCTCAGTGGGGTTATTACAAAATTAGGACACCCTTGGCCACCAAATTTGGAGTGTGACTTGAAGAGGAACACATCCTCTACAATTATGCACCCCAAGTTAAACTCCTAAAACTTAGGGAGATGATTTCAATAAAACTCCCTCTTTACCTATTCCTCTATTTTTATGAAAACCAATATACTTTCTTTATCAAAATTCTAGAAAGGGAGATGAAATGATACTTCTCTCCATTTCATATCACTCCCTCCTCTAGTAAACCTACTTGTTGATTTAAAAACAAACCCCTCCCTTCTTTTAAAGAAATGAAGGTCATGAGTTAAAATGATCTTCATAAATAAATTCCCTCCCATTTTCTCTATTTCCTCAAAACAAATGTTTTCTCTATGAAAATAAAACTTATTTGAAGTATCATATTTGTCAAGAAAGCTCCAAAGGTTCTACACACTATTTTACCACTGGTTTTGAATTATTAAAGGGTACCAAATTATTTTCCAAAAATGGTTTATTTAAATCCTATGAACAAAAATGGAGCAAAACATTTTATTTTGTAAAACCAATTTTTGTGTAGCTTCCTTTTCTATATGGGAGGCTGCATAAATTTTCTCTAAATTTTGTAAAATGTTTAAACCCCTCAAATAAATTCTGGAAACCCTACTGGTTTCAAAAAGGAAATAAAGGATTTTTATCCGAGGACCTGTCCGTGAGAGGAAAAAAGAGTTAGGGGGCGTTTTGCAAAACCTCAGTTGACCCTCTGTCGCAGCAACGCCGCACGCCACCGACGCTCTGCTCCCTCCACCGTCGACGCCGTGCTCTCCTTGCCTCGCCTGACGCACGCCACGCCCTGGAGGAAGCGATGAAGCGCTGCACGCTGCCTCCTCTGCTCTCCCTTGTCACTTCTCCCCTGCTGCAGCAACGCGGCACGGCACGGACGCCGTGTTGCGCACCCGTCGATGCCGTGCTCTCCTCTTCGTCAACGCCGTGGCTCGTCCCTCCTTGCTGAGAAGGAGATGATAAGAAGCACGCACCCCTCTGCTCCCTCACCCCCTCACTCATTTCCTCCCCTCACTCCCTCCCTCACTTTTGCCTCCACGAAGTGAACCACGGCCGAAGTTGCCGTCGCGCATCGCCGGCCATAGAGAGCTCCCCAATCCAATCCCCGACCACCAGCGGCTTCGCCGTGCCCTACTCCCCCTCTCTGCGCGAGGAATCGAAGAGGGAAGCACGGGATCGCTGTCGCCGTCCCGATTCTCTTCTTCTCCGGCCGCGGACATGCGGGGAAGCTCGCGGTGGGCACAGGCCACCTTTCTCCGCCATTTTTGTGCACACGTGCTCCCCTTGCCATGTTCTCTCTCATAGACATCCCCATTTCTTTTCAGGACGTCGGAGCCGCCGTCGCCATTGTCGCCGCGCTCCGGCAGCGCCGCGTCCGTGCCCTGCTCGTGTCGAGGAAGAAGGAAGCGGCCCGTACCGCTTCGTTCAAGCTCGTGGGCCGCGAGCTGGGTTTCTTCCCGCACGACACGGCCCAAATCCAGCAGATCCAGCCCGTTCTTCTTTTTTTTTCAGGTTGCTTATCCTTTTACTTCTAGAACTGTTTCTGGACCTTTAGTTTAAATAGTTTCAAAATAGTTTAAGTGCTTTGTTGACCAAACCAAAAATCAGGGAGGTACCTTAGCATTTTCCCAGCCAGATCCAAGTGGTAGAAACACTTTTGGATGAGTAGTTTTGGAGAAATTAAATGTGAGCCAGAACTACTACTTTTTACCAAAAACTCAATAGCTATTTTTCTATGATAGCTATTGATGCAAACTCAACTGTTTTGGAAAGGTCTGAGTGATACCTAGCAGTAGAAATTTGCCTCTCATGCAAATGAGCTTCCTAAATAAAATGGCATCCACTTTGGTAAATGACCAGAGAGCCATTTAGGGTTTTTTGTAAATTATTTGGTGATGATTTTTGGTGTGAATCCACTTGTGTGAGCTTCTGTATGATTAGGAGTACCTAATCCTAGCTTGGTGTGATTTTTAGAGCTATAGTTTATTTTAGGTGTAAATAACTAGGTGGTATGCTTTTCTGCCAATGAATGTTTATAGTTTTATTCAACTATATAGGGTGTGCTAGTGTCTCTTTTGTGTTTTCTAGCGTGTATAAGTGTGATACTAGTTACTAGGAGTGTGTTAGCTCTGTATTTTAGCACTTTGGAAAAAGTTTAGTATTGCATTTAGTCATCTAGTGTTAATAGTACCAGAGTAGTATCCTCCTAGATTTTCCTGGTTAATAGGACTGGTTTTAGTAGAAGTCCCTTAGTGTGACATTATTTTAGATAGCATTGCTAGATCATCAGTAGCATGCCATATTGCTACTGGTTTGATCACATGCTAAGAAGAAGTTAGTGTTACTGGTTTTCATTGGGGAATAATGTCCCTAGTATGGTTATTCCTAGGATTTCCTAACTCTCAGGAGTTGTTTGCAAATAAAATCATTTGTGTGCATGAATTTCAAAATTGATGTTGAATATCAGTAGCATTTCCTAGCTACTGATATTGTAGCATGTCATCCCTTGCTCCCTACTGTTTGGCCCTAGCTTGTGTAGAAATGCTAGACCACTGGTTTGTAAGAGACCCTTGTAAGCGTAGACCCTAGTCTGTTTCTTAAACAATTAGTTTGATGCTTGTGGTTATCTTCTGTTTGTGCAACACTTGTGGTTTCGTTTGGTGTATTAAGTGTTGTTATTCCCTGTTTGCGACGCTAGATAATACCGATACCGGAGTGGTCTTGGAGAGGATTTATTGGAGGAGAATCGGAGTTTATTTCTTAATCAGTAAGAAGAAGACCAAGGACGTTATGCCGAAGCCAGGCAAGCTACTTCACTGAGCTTGCATCTATATACCTCTATTTTGATTTACCTGTTTTACTATAAGTAGCATAAATGAATTATGTGGTGTTTGCCACGAAAGCTATGATTTTGAAAACCCTTTTCCAAATTACAAGTATATTATTAAGACACCCGATATAGAGGTGTCAGTGGTATACAATGATTTCGAAAGAATTTGTTTACTCCAAAACCTTCTGTGAAAAATCTTTTTGGTGGGATTACGAACCACCCAAGTTTTGGTTAAAAGTATTTTGCTAAGAAAATTGGAAATGATCGTGAAAACCTTTTCAAAAGTTTATGAAAAACTATTTTGTCACTCTATGTAGAGATATCAGTTGTTTTATAAAACTATAGGATGGGAAAAACATTGTTTATTCAAAACTCCTTTGAAAATCCTTGGATGAATTATGGTATACCGGGATGTCGGTATGGAAGTGGAGAAGTGAAGTGTGGTGATGTTTATGAAAAATGCACATTGTGTCTTTGTACCATGACTACCAGCCGATAACCTGTGCGACCACATTTACCCACATATGGGCAAGGGCGTAGTCATATAATTTGCTCGTGTTAGTACTGGATGCCTCAACAACGAGGAAGACCTCGTTCCATGAGGGGATGTTTGGTGACCTGCCCCTGACCTGGGTCCTCTTCAGTGAAGTCTACCGGAAGCCGGTATGAACGTATTTGGAGAAGAGGATTGAAGGGCTCCCTTGGGTCGCCGGGCAGAACTACGAAGTCCTCACACTTAGTTTCCGACGGGCATGGATTTAAGTGTCGATGGAACCGGTTTCGTAGCGGTAGGATCCTATACTAGCATGAGCAAAGGACAGGCTATGGCCGGGAACTCAACTTCGCATACCTCTGGTATGGCGGGACGTGGCTGACACGATGAGTGACCGGATGGGTGTGGGAAAAGCGTACTACCTCTGCAGAGGGTAAAACTATTCGAATAGCCGAGTCCTCGGATATGGACAGTTGGGAAGAACTGCTAAGACCATGTGCAAGTTTTGGGCAAGTTTTGAAAGGTGTTTAAGTTTAAAATGAAATTGAAGGGGAGATGCTGTTACATACCTATACTAATGAGTTAGTATGAGGTTGTTGAAGTTAATTGGACCATAATGAGTTATGGTCGGGAAAAAGGAGGAGTTTTTGAGAAACAACTAAAATAATGATTTTTTTAAAGGATAGTTATAAACTTCTTCTTACCTTTTTAAATAAATTTATAGAGATGTTTTTCAATAAAGATATAAAGATGTTTTTCAATAATAAAAGTCTTTGAAATAAAAATAAAACTAAAATAGTGCATACTCAAGTTGGGATAGTTTGCGAGTACAATCAAATGTACTCATATTGGTTTCGTCCCTGGCTATTGTCTTAGCCAGATTGTGGAAGAAGAAACAGTTCGAAGAAGAGGAGTTCACTGACGTCCTTGCGAACTAGGGCGCTTCCCAGTCAGCTGCCTGTAGGGTTAAGGCGAATGACTTGGGCTCCACGTTGTTTGGTGATTCCGCTGCAAGCACCTGATGAAGCTGATCACTTCCATCAAGTAAGTAAATAAATTCGGTATGTATGGATGTTCTTTGGCTACCAAGTTTAATTGTGCTTCAGCGACGCACTGATCATGGGATCGCTGATATGTAGGCACAAGGGTATTTCGGACAGTTAGTCCGGGGTCCCCACAAGTCGCAGAGGTGAACGCCGTCGTCCCCGCCGTCCAACAACTCATGCATTGGGCCAGCCAGCCCATCACCTTCGGCCCTGCGGACCACCCGGATGTCATGCCAACACCCGGGGGCTATAGCCTGCTCCTCGATCCCACCATCGTCACCGACAAAGAATTTGCCGCCACCTTCTCCCGTGTGCTCATCGACGGTGGAAGCAGCATCAACATCCTGTACAAGGACACCGCCGACAAGCTGGGCATCCACGAGTCCAGCTGCTCCCCAGCCAGACGCTTTTCCACGGCATCGTGCCAGGGCCATCCTGCGCTCCAATCGGAACCATCCGGCTGGACGTCATCTTCGGCGACAAGCACAATTTTTACCGCGAAGGCGTATGGTTCGAAGTGGTGAACCACAGCAGCCCTACCACGCCATCCTGGGCCGCCCGGCTCTCGCTCAGTTCATGGCGGTCCCCCACTACAGCGACCTCAAGATGAAGCTGCTGGGTCCCCACGGGATCATCACCGTAGCCGGCGATTACAAGCGCTCCACGGCTTGCACCTCAGCCGGCTCGAAGCTGGCCGAGTCGCTCGCCGCGGCCAAGGAATTCAAGGAGATCAAGCGTGCCGTTGCGGCCGAGCACACGGAAATACCTGACGCGAAGAAGCAGTCGGGAGAGGGGCATTTTCAAGCCCAAAAGGATGGCAAGAAGATCCCGCTTGACGCAAGCAAGCCCAACGAGAAGTTCCTCACCATTGGCAACACCCTCAGCAGCAAATAGGAAAGCGAGCTCATCGAGTTCCTCCGTGAGAATCGAGACATCTTCGCGTGGTCTTCCAAAGACATGCCGGGTGTGCCGAGGGAGCTCGCTAAGCACTCGCTTCATGTGAAGCCGGATGCTAAACCGGTCAGGCAACCCCTCCGCCGTTTCGGCGAGGAGAAAAGAAGAGCAATAGGAGAGGAAATAGCCCGGCTGCTCGAAGCCGGTTTCATCATGGAAGTGTACCACCCGGACTGGCTAGCCAACCCAGTCCTGGTAATGAAGAAGAACAACACCTGGCGCATGTGCATCGACTACACCAGCCTCAATAAGGTGTGCCCGAAGGACCCTTTCGCCCTACCCGCATCGACCAAGTCATCGACTCCACCGCCGGCTGCGACTACCTGTCCTTCTTGGACGCGTATTCTGTCTACAACCAGATCGCGCTGAATCCGGCGACCAGCTGAAAACTTCATTCATAACCCCTTTCGGGGCCTTCTACTACAAGGTCATGTCATTCGGCTTAAAGAACGCAGGCGCCACCTACCAAAGATGCATGCAGAGGTGCCTACTGATACGTCTCAAACGTATCTATAATTTTTGATGTTCCATGCTTGTTTTATACCAATTGCTACATGTTTTGCATCTACTTTATATCACTTTTATACATTTTTTGGGACTAACCTATTAACAAGATGCCGAAGTGCCAGTTCCTGTTTTCTGCTGTTTTTGTATTCCAGAAAAGCTAGTCTGGAAATATTCTCGGAATTGGACGAAACTTCACGGGGATCCCTATTTTACCAGAACACACCTGACGGACCAAAGGAGCAGCAGAGGAGAGCCAGGAGGGCCCCACACGCCACTAGGGCGCGGGCCACCCCCTGGCGCGCCCTAGGGTGGTGTGGGCCCCTCGGGGGTCGTCAGCCGCGCCTTTCGCCTACTTATTCCCCCCGATGCGAAAACCCTAAGTGCCTGAGCAAATATCCACGAAAAGTTCCAGAGACGCCGCCGCCGTCAACCCTAGCTCGGGAGGGTCCAGAACCTCTTCCCGGCACCCTGCCGGAGAGGGGAATCGTCACCGGAGGCTTCTACATCGCCATGCCTGCCTCCGGAGTGATGCGTGAGTAGTTCATCCTTGGACTACGGGTCCATAGCAGTAGCTAGATGGTTGTCTCTCCAATTTGTGCCATCATGTTTAGATCTTGTGAGCTGCCCTACATGATCAAGATCATATTATTGTAATGCTACATGTTGTGTTTGCTGGGATCCGATGAATATTGAATACTATGTCAAGTTGATTATCAATCTATGCCCTATGTTATTTAAGATCTTGCATGCTTTCCGTTACTCGTAGATGTTTGGCTGAGTAGATGCTTGTAACTCCAAGAGAGAGTATTTATGCTAGATAGTGGGTTCATGCCTCCGGTAATCTGGGAGAGTGACAACAACTTCTAAGGTTGCGGATGTGCTGTTGCCACTAGGGATAACCTAACAATGCTATGTCCACGGTCATATGTATTTGTTTACATTACGCACTTTACTTAATGCAATTATCCGTTGCTTGCAACTTAATACCAACGGGGAAGTCGAATGACAACCCGGCGGTGGATTATTAGTCATAGACGCTGTTGGATGACGGTCTATGTATTATGTCGTAATGCCCAATTAAATATCATAGTAATCATCATGTCATATATGCATTGTCATGCGCTCACTATTTGTCAATTGCCCAGCTGTAATTTGTTCACCCAACATGTTAGTTATCTTTTATGGAGAGACACCACTAGTGAACTGTGGACCCCGGTCCATTCTTTTACACTGATTAAACCACCACAAACTGCAAACTGTTCCTTTTTCATTCTCTGCAATTTAATACTCATTTTCCACACCATACGTTTAATCCTTTGTTTTCAGCAAGCCGGTGAGATTGACAACCTCACTGTTTCGTTGGGGCAAAGTAGTTTGATTGTGTTGTGTGCAGATTCCACGTTGGTGATCGTGTTGCGCCGCGCGAGCCACCAACAACCTTCTGAAGAGTTGCTGCTCCTACTGGTTCGATAACCTTGGTTTCTTTCTGAGGGAAAACTTGCTGCTGAACTGCATCATACCTTCCTCTTGGGGTCTCCCAACGAACGTGTGATTCACGCCAACAAGCAACCTTTTTCTGGCGCCGTTGCTGCGGAAGTACTCATCATCACCATCATCATCATCCTCAAATACTCTCCCGTCAACAGGCGCCAGCAACTTTTTCTGGCGTCGTTGCCGGGAGACAGCAGTCTTCTGCAAGGGGAGTTTCACGCTTCCAATCTCTTTACTTTGTTTTTGTCTTGCTTAGTTTACTTTTATCCAGTTATGTTTTGCTTGTTTACTTGGAAACCCATAAAAATTATAAAACTGAAAATCCTATAAAAACTTTTGCTATGGAAGAATTTACTAGAACCTCTATGTTGATGGAAGCTAGAGAATTATATATAAAGTATAGAGAATCAAGAGAGGGTAAAATCATGAGAGGCATGATAAAAAAGTTAAATCAAATTGCTGAAATTTTGCTGGAACGCCATGATATAAATTGTTGCTCTGAACAAGATACTAAACATCTTAAATTCCAATGTGGCTTTAGTGAAGACGTTTTAATTATGAACTATCATTGGAATAACTATATTCATTTGGGAGTTGAAGAAGTAGAACAATTTGTTTTACTTATGGGAGCTTCTGAAATAGACTCCTTCATGGCTAAAAATTATGAAACTTGTGTTGCTTGCAATAAACTTAAAGATACGGTCTCTTTTATTCTTGATTATTGCCTAGAAAATTTCAGCAATAATTGTTATATCATTGATTATAAAGAGAGACTCATTAATGCACAAGAATGTACTCACAATTTGCAGGAACCTGTGGAAGAAGAAACTATTGCTGAAACTGAAATCTCATTGGATGAAAAAGAGGAGGAGAGTGATGAACAAAAGGAGGAAGAATGGATTAGCTACCCATGCCTACCTTCTAATGAGAGTAACTCTTTAACTCTTACATTATTTGATCACCCTCCATGCTTGCCAAAGGAGGATGAATGTTATGTTCCTGTGGATTCTCTTGAAATATTCCCTATGAGTAAAACTTGTGAGAATAATTATGCTACTGTTATTTATGATAATCCATGCTATTTTGATGAATCTTATGATAATCCTTTATTTGTGCCTGATATCGAAATGCATGGTACTAAAGAGTTTTGCTTAGAAAATGTTTATGATAAAGCTCTAGATGATGGTCCTATATTGGTTGATAATATTAATTGTACTGCTAATGAAAATGGGATTGGAGAGGTCTTGACTTTATCTAGATGGAGTCCCATACCTCTTGAGAATGATCAATCATCTTGTTATAAAATTGTTAAAAGTGGGTTTGAAAGTTTTAATCCCACTATTTTTGAGCTTGATAAAAATTATGTGTTTGTAGATCATGAAAAGCATGCTTTATGTGATAGTTATATTGTTGAGTTTGTTCATGATGCTACTGAAAATTATTATGAGAGAGGAAAATATGGTTGTAGAAATTTTCATGGTACTAAAACACCTCTCTATATGCTGAAAGTTCTGAAGTTGCTCTTGTTTTATCTTCCTATGCTTGTCACTTTGTTCTTTATGAATTTATTTGTGTACAAGATTCCTATGCATAGGAAGTGGGTTAGACTTAAATGTGTTTCGAATTTGCTTCTTGATGCTCTTTTGCTTCATTTTCTATTTTATGTGAGCATCATTAAAACTATCAAGCCTAGCTAAAAGGCGTTAAAGAAAAGCGCTTATGGGAGGCAACCCATTATTTTTATTTCTGCAATTTTTTTTTATTGAGTCAAGGAGTGTTTACTTCTGTAGCAACTCCTTTGTATCTTTATTTTCTCGCATTGTTGTGCCAAGAGTAGCCTCTAATGTTAAGACGATGCTTAATTTTGATTGCTGCGCAGAAACAGATTTTTGCTGTTCACTGTACGAAATTCCTAAAATCACCAGATTGTTAATTAAATCTGAAATTTTTGTGCGTAATCTTTATGAATGTCTGAAACTTTCATTAGTTCAGAGTTTTCGATCTGAGCGTCGTAAGTGCCTCGAAAAAATTCGTCTTTGCGGACTGTTCTGTTTTAGACAGATTATGCCTTTTTATTTTGCATTCTCTCTTTTACTAGTGTTGAGTGAAATTCTTTTTTGGGTGGAAGAGCTTCACATAACATCAGTGGCTGTAGCTAATGTTTAAAGTAACAAATCATATTGCGTCTTTATAGAACATGTGAATTTTTGATTATGCACTAACCCTCTAATGAGATCTACTTTGAGTTTGGTGTGACGGAAGTTTTCAAGGGTCAAGAGAGAAGGATGATATAATAGGATCAAGAAGAGTGAAGAGCTTAAGCTTGGGGAGGCTCCCATGGATCTCCCCAGCATATTTCAAGAAGACTCAAGCGTCTAAGCTTGGGGATGCCCAAGGCATCCCCTTCTTCATCGTCAAAATTATCAGGTCATCTCTAGTGAAACTATATTTTAATTCTTTCACATCATATGTGCTTTTCTTGGAGCGTCTGTGTGCTTTTATTTTCAGTATTGCACTTTTATTTTCAATAAAGCTTGACTGGACCCTAGCATTCTTGATTGGGAGAGAGACACGCTCCGCTTTTTCATGAGAATACTCCTATTCTTCACTTATATTTGTTGAGTATTCATATCTAGCGCTGTTCAGCTTTTAGCTCTTGTTTTCATGTATCTCTTGTCAGAGCTATTAGCTTTCTTTTGTAGAAAGTACTCTCTTGCTTCACTTATATTTGTTTGGAGAGTTGATGAAATAAATTGATTGGTGTTTGGTTGGTTCAGAAAATGTTGCATGTGGTAATTGGTATAAGGAAAAACTTGCTTAATCTTGTAGATCACTAAAATGGATAACTTGATGCTTGTCAATTGTTTTGAGTTAACAAGTAGATCATGATTAAATTGTGCATCACATGAGTTAAGCCTATTAGTGAAGAACTACCGTAAAGCTTGTTGAAAATTTGGTTTGCATCGGTGGTATCTCTAAGGTCTAGATATTTTCTAATAACAGGGTTTGGTTAACAAGGAAGACGGTATGAAGTCTTATAACGTTTGCAATATGTTTGTCATATAAAACTTGGTGTACGGGTTGATATTCTTGTTTGCTTACATAACCTTGCTAGCCTAAACTCTGTACTGAGAGGGAATGCTTCTCGTGCATCCAAATCCTTGAGCCAAAATCCATGCCATTTGTGTCCACCATAACTACCTATATGTGGTATTTCCTTGCCACTCCAAGTAAATTTTTCATGTGCTACCTTTAAATTATTCAAAATGTTATTATTCCCTTTTTGTGTCAATGTTTACTAGCTCATGAGGAATTAGTGTGGTTATTCTTTATTCTATTTGTCGAATGGACTTTTACACCTGGACTAGTGGCATATACATCCGCTTATCCAATAACTTGCAAAAAGAGCTGGCAACGGGGTGCCCAGTCCCAATTAATTACAACTTTAACCAATTAATTCTCTTCACACTTTTGCCCTGATTCATCAGTAAGCAATGACAAACAGTGAAATACCTGAATGTGTGTAAACCAAAGAGAAAGAGGGATGATCTGCCTTGCTGGTAGAAATAACGTCCTTCATGGGAGCCGCTCTTAAAAGTCCGTTTGACAGGTAGAATACTGTTCTCACCCGCTACCATTCGTTGACAATTAACAAACACCTCTCAAAAATAGATACTCCTCCATGGTATGTGATTGATGGAAGGCACCCGAGGATTCGGTTAGCCATGGCTTGTGTTAGCAAGGTTGGGAGGAGTATCAAATATTTTATGCAATCTCTATATGCTTTCAAAAACCTAAAAGCTCTAGCACATGATTTAATCCCTGCTTCCCTCTGCGAAGGGCCTTTCTTTTACTTTTATGTTGAGTCAGTTTTCCTATTCTTTCTGTCTTCCACAAGCAAACACTAGTGTCAACTTTGTTACAACATGCGTTATATGCAATGTATTGGACTTGTTATACTACTTTGTGTTGACAATATCCATGAGATAAATATGTTGAAAGTTGAAGCAAATGCTGAAACTAATTCTTCCTTTGTGTTGATTAAATACCTTTTATTAGAAACTATTGCTTTATGAGTTAACACTTATGCAAAACTGTTTGATGCTTGTCTCGAAAGTACTATTCATGAAAACGTTTAGCTTGTGTGATTCATTGTTTACTCATTATCTATTTGGTAGCAAATTATAGACCATTGACTTGGATCACTTCATTCATTTACATGTGCCTTGCAATATTATATGATCAAGATTATGATGGTAGCATGTCACCTCAAAAATTATTTTGTTTTTATCGTTTACCTACTCGAGGACGAGTAGGAACTAAGCTTGGGGATGCTGATACGTCTCAAACGTATCTATAATTTTTGATGTTCCATGCTTGTTTTATACCAATTGCTACATGTTTTGCATCTACTTTATATCACTTTTATACATTTTTTGGGACTAACCTATTAACAAGATGCCGAAGTGCCAGTTCCTGTTTTCTGCTGTTTTTGTATTCCAGAAAAGCTAGTCTGGAAATATTCTCGGAATTGGACGAAACTACACGGGGTCCCTATTTTACCAGAACACACCTGACGGACCAAAGGAGCAGCAGAGGAGGGCCAGGAGGGCCCACACGCCACTAGGGCGCGGGCCCCCCCTGCGCGCCCTAGGGTGGTGTGGGCCCCTCGGGGGTCGCAGCCGCCGCCCTTTCGCCTACTTATTCCCCCCGACGCGAAAACCCTAAGTACCTGAGCAAATATCCACGAAAAGTTCCAGAGACGCCGCCGCCGTCAACCCTAGCTCGGGAGGGTTCAGAACCTCTTCCCGGCACCCTGCCGGAGAGGGGAATCGTCACCGGAGGCTTCTACATCGCCATGCCTGCCTCCGGAGTGATGCGTGAGTAGTTCATCCTTGGACTACGGGTCCATAGCAGTAGCTAGATGGTTGTCTCTCCACTTTGTGCCATCATGTTTAGATCTTGTGAGCTGCCCTACATGATCAAGATCATATTATTGTAATGCTACATGTTGTGTTTGCTGGGATCCGATGAATATTGAATACTATGTCAAGTTGATTATCAATCTATCTATGTTATTTAAGATCTTGCATGCTTTCCGTTACTCGTAGATGCTTTGGCCAAGTAGATGCTTGTAACTCCAAGAGAGAGTATTTATGCTAGATAGTGGGTTCATGCCTCCGTTTAATCTGGGACAGTGACAGAAAGTTCTAAGGTTGTGGATGTGCTGTTGCCACTAGGGATAACCTAACGATGCTATGTCCACGGCATATGTGTTTGTTTACATTACGCACTTTACTTAATGCAATTATCCGTTGCTTGCAACTTAATACCAACGGGGGACTCGGATGACAACCCGGCGGTGGATTATTAGTCATAGATGCTGTTGGATAACGGTCTATGTATTATGTCGTAATGCCCAATTAAATATCATAGTAGTCATCATGTCATATATATGCATTGTCATGCGCTCACTATTTGTCAATTGCCCAGCTGTAATTTGTTCACCCAACATGTTAGTTATCTTTTATGGAGAGACACCACTAGTGAACTGTGGACCCCGGTCCATTCTTTTACACTGATTAAACAACCACAAACTGCAAACTGTTCCTTTTTCATTCTCTGCAATTTAATACTCATTTTCCACACCATACGTTTAATCCTTTGTTTTCAGCAAGCCGGTGAGATTGACAACCTCACTGTTTCGTTGGGGCAAAGTAGTTTGATTGTGTTGTGTGCAGATTCCACGTTGGTGATCGTGTTGCGCCGCGCGAGCCACCAACAACCTTCTGAAGAGTTGCTGCTCCTACTGGTTCGATAACCTTGGTTTCTTTCTGAGGGAAAACTTGCTGCTGAACTGCATCATACCTTCCTCTTGGGGTCTCCCAACGAACGTGTGATTCACGCCAACAAGCAACCTTTTTCTGGCGCTGTTGCCGGGGAAGTACTCATCATCACCATCATCATCATCCTCAAATACTCTCCCGTCAACCAGGCGCCAGCACCTACATGAGCAGATCGGCCAGAACGTCCACGCCTACGTCGACGACATCGTCGTCAGGACCGTCGAACGCCGCACCCGCATCGACGACCTGAAGGAAACCTTCGCCAACCTGCGCCGATTCCGGATGAAGCTGAACCTGACCAAATGTGTTTTTGGGTACCGGCTGGCCAGCTACTCGGTTTTCTCGTCTCCGCGCGAGGGATCGAGGCCAACCCGGACAAGATCGCCGCTATCGAGAACATGCAGCGACCGACTGCGCTCCAAGATGTCCAGAAGTTCGCCGGCTGCCTGGCCTCGCTGAGCAGGTTCATCAGCCGGCTGGGAGAGAAGGCCCTGCCCTTGTACCACCTGCTGAAGAAAACCGGCAAGTTCGCCTGGACCGACGAGGCGGACGCGGCGTTCCTCGAACTCAAGAGAGCGCTCTCCAGGGCACCGGTGCTGGCACCGCCTGCTCAAGGGAGCCCATACTCATGTACATCGCCGCCACCAACCGCTGCGTCAGCATCGTTCTGGTGGTGGAGCGCCGAGAAGAAGGCAAAGAGCACCCGGTCCAGCGCCCGGTCTACTATGTGAGCGAGGTCCTCTCGCAGTCGAAGCAAAACTACCCCCACTACCAGAAGCTCGTGTACGGCGTGCACATGGCCGAGAAGAAGCCACGCCACTACTTCCAGGAGCACATCATCATCGTGGTGAGCACGACCCCGCTCGGAGACATTATCGGCAACAAGGACGCAACCGGCCGCGTCACGAAATGGGCAGTCAACCTGGCCCCGCACACGATCCTATACCAGCCAAGAGCAGCTGTCAAGTCCCAGATCATCGCCGATTTTTTCGCCGACTGGGCGGAGAAGCAATACCTGCCGCCCTGCCCCGACTCCTCGCACTGGCGGATGCACTTCGACGGCTCCAAAATGTACGAAGGACTCGGAGCCGGCATCGTCCTCACCGCCCCAAAGGGCAACCGGCTGGAATACGCCGTGCAGATCCACTTCAAGGCCTCCAACAACATCGCCGAGTACGAGGCACTCGTACACGGCCTCAGGCTGGCCAAGGAGATAAACATCCAGCGCATCCTCTGCTTCGGCGACTCTGACCTCGTTGTCCAGCAAGTATCCGGCACCTGGGACGCCAAGGATGCGAACATGGCCGCCTACCGCTTCTTCGTGCAGCAGCTCTGCGCATGCTTCGACGGATGCGAGTTCCACCACGTGCCGCGAGAAAACAACGAAACAGCTGACATGCTAGCCAAGCTCGGCTCCACCCGGCGAGCCATCCCACCCGGCGTCTCCCTCGAGCATGTATACAAGCCGTCTATCACGCCATCGCCAGACTCGGAGTCCATCGTCATCCCAGCGAATCCAAACCTGCCCGACGGCTCTCCACACCCTGGGGCTGGGAGCCTCCCGGCTGAGCAAAGACACCCGGGGGCTGTCGCCAGTGGCGGACCTAGGATTTCACCATTGGGTATGCCGCACCAAAATTTATTGGCCATTCGCTAAAATCTATTTATGAATTCAACAAATAATTGCATGTTTTACATTGTAATACGGTATAAAAGCAATAAGTAAATGTGACCGAAATATTAAACATGACAAATGCATAAATTACCATACAAATAGTTTTAGAGAACTCACATCTAATTGTAGAATCAAAATTGATTGATTACCGTGCAACGGCTGCAACATGCGAAAGACTCTCATGCTGGATGGTGGTTTGCGGCAGTCGGCGACGCGTCGTCTATAGTTGGAAGCAAACAATTTACACAACTCTATCCGGCTAGAAAACTCTGTATAGGCTACATCTAACCCTAACAGCTAACATAATACTATTAATTAGGACTGCGGAATACCTAGCTGAGTACGCGAAAGGGCGTCAGCCGCGTCAGGGGCAGGTCGGCAGCATCATAGGGGCAACCGTTAGGTCATGGCGGCGTGGCCGAGACGCGCTAGGCGCTGGAGAAAGGTTAAGATCGATCGAAATGACGAGATCTCTTCCAGGTTGGATCCCTTGTTCGTGGAGCTGGAAACCGCTCGCTGCATATCTCGCTAGATTGTATATCATGCTTCTTTTTCTGATCGATCGCTAAAGGCTGGGCCTATTGTTTCTCCTAATATACAGACATATACGTATACGTGGGCCTGGGCTGCAGGGTATGCCACGGCATACGGGCATACCCTGTAGGTCCGCCACTGGCTGTCGCCCCACCCGGCTACGAAGCTCCAGCCGTACCCGTCTCCGAGCTCATCGACAAGACAGAAGGAAACCCGGGAGCTGCTTCGCCACACCCGGGGACTCCGAAGCCGGATCCAAAGGCCGCCCAGCTGGCGCTAGCCGGCGTCTTCACCGTCCACGAGACACCTTCCTGGGCGCAGCCTTTCTCGACTACCTCATCCACGACACGCTTCCAGAGGAGGAGGTGCTCGCACGACAAATCCTGCGCCGCTCCAAAGCCTGCACCATCATCAACAACGAGCTCTACAAGCGCAGCACAACCGGCATTTTCTAGCGCTGCGTCGAACCGGCAGAAGGGTGCCGCCTGTTAGGGGACATCCACAAGGGCGAGTGCGGCCACCACGCTTCATCCAGAGCAATCGCCTCAAAGGCCATGCGCTACGGTTTCTACTGGCCGTCTGCTCTGGCAGATGCCGAGCAGATGGTCCGTGCCTGCATCGACTGCCAGCGTTTCAGCAAGCAGAAACACACGCCGGCTGCGGCTCTGCGAACCATCCCCATCACCTGGCCATTTGCCGTCTGGGGGCTCGACATGGTCGGCCCCTTCCGGACGGCACGATGTGGCATGACCCACCTCCTCGTGGCGGTGGACAAGTTCACCAAGTGGATCGAGGCAAAGCCAATCAAGCGGCTGGACGGACAGACGGTCATCACCTTCTTCCAGGACATCATCTACCACTACGGCTACCCGCACAGCATCATCACCGACAACGACACGAACTTCTCCAAGGGCGTCTTCAAGCGTTTCTGTGGCAAGAAAGGGATCCGGCTAGACCTCGCCTCGGTGTCTCATCCCTAGTCGAACGGCCAAGTGGAGAAGGCAAACGGCCTTATCCTAGCCGGCATCCGGCCCCGGTTGGTGGATCCACTCGAGCGAGCGCCCGACTGCTGGTTGGACGAACTCCCACATGTACTCTGGAGCCTCAGAACCACCCCAACCATTCCACCGGCTACACGCCATTCTTCCTCGTCTACGGCGCGGAAGCTGTACTGCCGGCTGACATCGAGTTCGACTCCCCCCGAGCCGTCCTTTACACGGAACAAGAGGCCAAGCAAGCAAACGCAGACGGCGTGGACCTCCTTGAGGAGGCGCGAGAACTGGCCTTGCATGTCCAGATCGGCCATATACCAGCAGAACCTGCGCCGGTACCACAGCCGGAAGGTGCACCCGGTCGCGTTCCGCGAAGGAGACCTCGTGCTTCGATGGATCCAAGACACAAGGGCCTCCACAAGCTGTCCTCCCTTGGGAGGGCCCCTTCATCATCGGCAAAGCGCTGCACAATAACGCGTACTACTTCACCGATGCACGCGAAGAGAGAGAGAACAAGCCGTTCACCCCTTACGAAGAGGGGGAACGCCGTGGAATGCCAGCCTCCTGAGGCCTTTCTACTCCTGAAGCGAGTGTAACATCCTGTATTCTCCTTTCAATAAAGAGTTGGCACCCCGAGCACACACTCGGGGGCTGCTGTTGTATCAATCAGAGTTGTCTACCTTTTCCGACTGCGGCTAGCCGGCTAATGCGTCTCGCTTACGATCGCTTAGTACCGTGCCCGACTCCGACACCTACTCTCGGATCCGGCTGCAGACCGCAACCCGACTGACACGCTGGCCAGAAACTGGCTAGGGGTCACATGCGAAAGGCACATAAGAAAGACAACCTCCCCGGCTCGCCTAAGTCCAGCCTCTCAAAGATCTCAGTACCGTGCGCTCAGCCAGCCGGCCCTCTCTTCGGATCCGGCTGCAGAGTTCAGCCGGCAAGAGTAGGGGTCGCAGAGCCGGATGCATGGGAAGGGGCACGAGCGACAAAACAAGGGCGAGCCGGCCCCTAACCAAATAAAAAATGCAAAGTTAAAATTGCCAACCTTTTTCGTTTTTGTGGACTAACGATCTAACAAAGTTCTATGCGCTGTTTTCTTTGCCGACATGGCAAGCTCCCAAAGGCTAGCCGGAAAGGTTTGATTCGGCTGGCTACGCCAGCCGGGTCAACTCTCGAGGACTAGTCTACGTGGGGCCCGGCTGCCACGGTCAGCCGGGCAAATCCTCGACGACACTGGTTTTAGATTCAACTCGACTGGCTACTCCAGTCGGGCCAAATCTCGGGGGCTAGTGAGGGTGAATAGGCTCGATCGCCCTCGCTAAAACGCAAGGAAATTCCAAGAAAAAGAGCAGCCGAGGAAAAGTTTCGAGCAAGAAACGAGATAAAAGGGAGACGAAGCTCCATGCAATTCACAAGCCAAGTACCATAAGTTTTCAGACAAGTACACCCGGCATCCCGGGGACAAATAAAATAAGTTCGTAGCAAGCAGCGCGCAGATACAAGTTTCTACCGGCATCCCGAGGTCTTCATTCGGCGGACTTCGAGCTGTCAGGCACGTCGGCGGCCTTCGAGCTGCCGGGGACGTCCGTGTCTTGGCGAGATCGATCTCGGAGCCGGCTTCGTCCTCGACGGTCTTTCCCTTGCCCTTCGCCACGCCGTCCTCGCCTTCACCCGCCTCCGCCTCCTCGTCGTCAGCCGGACGAGCAACTGGCCGATCAGGGTGAACTCCGTGAAGTCAACGAAGTCAGCAATGGTGCAGGCGGCGTCACGGAGGTCGGGGCGCACCTTCAGCGCGTCGTAAGATTCGTCGTCTCGAAAGCCCTCCTTGAGCAGCTCCAGATCAGCGTTCGGATACCAGTATCTCAATAGCGACACAGTCCAGAGGGCCCCAGCGCGCGCGGCCGACTCCTGCAGCTCTTCCACCGCAGCCGGCGCTAGTGCGAAATAGCGAGCCAGCTCGGCCAGCACGATCGGGATTCCCTTACCAGGCCAGATATGCCTGCAGAGTTTCCTGACCGCATAAGACAGGGCAATGGCGTCGATCCCGAGCTGCGCCACTGAGGTCTCGCAGCCGGCAATGGCAGCATCGGTCGCCTCCAGTCCAAGGTGGGACAGGTGGGTCCTCGCCACCTCCACATCGGCAGACGGATAGTAACCTACAAGCCAAGCAAACACGTCAGGACAGGAAAACCAGGGAAAGAGAATATAAGCATCAAGACGGAACTTACTGCGAACCGCAAGGTCAATCCGGCTCAGTTCCTTCCGCCCCGACTCCTCTGCCGCTGTCATACGGCCGACCATGTCCTTCAGTTTCTTGATTTCCGCCTGGTCGCTGTCGCGCTGCTGCTTGTAGCCCTCCTCCAGCTCCTCGTAGTTTTTCGCGCACCCTCCGCCGCCTTCTCAGCCGTCTCTTAGGCCTCGGCCAGCCGGACCAGCTCCGCCTCCTGCTCCTGGTCGCGCTTCTTGAGACGCTCCACCTCCGCGGCCAGCCCGCTGAATTGGAGGGAGTCCAGTTTGGTGCGCAGCGCCGCATCGTTCTCTGCGGAAGAAAAATGTTAGCATCGCCAGCCGACTCCGGATAGAGAACCCGCAGTCGGACAAGAACTTACTCTTGGCGGCCTCGAGGTCATTCTGCAGCTGCAGGACCTTCTTGTTGGATTTCTCCTGAGATCGTTAAGAAAAAAAATCAACCCCAGGACTCATGCCGGCCGCCGCAGCCGGCCAAGGGCAACCGAAGAGCTCGAGCAAGATGGCATAACTGGAGCAGCCCCAGGAAGCGGTCAAAGCCCTCGAACAGGTCCTTCATCCCCTGCCTGAGTTCCAAGGCAAACTCGAGCGGGTCCGCCGGCCTCCGGAATCCTCCGGCTTTGGCAGTAAGGGAAGGATCAGCCGGCACCAGCTGACGCATCGAGGCGGTGGCGCCACTCGGCGCCGCCCCCTTAGCCTTCTCCTCGGCTGAGAGCACCGTCCGCTTCTTCGCCAGCGTCTCGGCCCTCTTCGTGGAGGCCACCGTGCTGCTTTTCTTCGCCGGCTGCTGGACGACCGCACACCCGGCGCGGGGGGCTGCTCGCCCTGCCCCCCTCCGCCGGCCTCCGCCCGTTCCTCCGCCACTCGGGCGTCCGCCCCCGCGGACGCAGTCGGTGCGACGGCCGCCTGCGCGGTGCTGCCGATGGTCAGCGACCTTGGCGCCCTGCAGAGCACGAGTTTCAACCACGAGAACAAGTCTATCAAGAAAGAAGCAGAGCACAAGCATACTTACACGCGCACGTTCGACGGGGTCCTCTTCGGCCGTTTCCTCGCCACAGGCTCCTCGTCGTCGTCCTCTTCTTCCAAGCCGGTTGGAGCAGCCGGCTTCGTCCTCTTCAGGCGAGGGGCCGAGGTCGATCTCGCGGTCTCTGCACTCTCAATGCTCTCAGTTTCTGAGAGTTCAATGACCACCACGGTTTTTTTTTGGCTCGAACAAGTTTCGAACTAGATGCGACCGGCTTACCCCGAGCAGCCAGCGGCGCGTCGCCTGCCTCGCCGTCCCGCACCGGTGCCTGGTCGGCTGGCGCGTCGCGCACCTCATCATCCCCGACGTCGTCGTCCGCCGCCTGGTCACGTCCGGCGCCTCCGCCCTCGACCCCGGCGCCTCCGCCTGCAGCCTCGTCGATCGCCCCCTCGCCCTCCGACTACCCCCCCTCGACCTCAGCCAGCTCCAGCTCGACGTTCGGCCGGAATTGGGTCCCGTCGGGCCTGTCCTCCGCCAGCTGGATCTTGAAGAGTTGTGCAACCGGCTCGGTCAGCAGCCGGCCCAAACACAGAAGAAAAGATGCAAGTACCAGCGAGGAAACTTACCTTGGGAGCCCGCTTCCGGCGAGTGTACGGCGCCATGCCGTACTTCCAGTTCTCATCCACCTTCTGCTCCTTGGCGACGTGCCGGAGCCAACCGTTCAGAGCCACCGGCTTCCACCTCTTCTAGGTCAGCGGGGGGGGGGGGGGGGGGGTCAAGGCGTCCGCTCAGAAAACAGATCTTGTGAGACCTGTCTTGCAGCGGCGCCACCCGGTTGTACAACCAGCAGAGGGTCGGATCCCGGGTGGTCAACCCTTCCTTCGTGAAGAGCTCCTCGGTCCGGTTGAGTATCTTCTCGACCTCCACCTGGTCGCCAAGCACCTTCAAGCCCCAGTTGTCCCTAGCGGGGACAACCGGGAGGAGTCGCCGGCAGCCGGATGTGATCCTGCCCCTCCTTCACGTTGTGGACGTAAAAGTACGTCCGCTGCCATTCCTTCATCGTGTCCAGCTTCTTGAAGGCCGTCAGCTTCGACTGTGACCGGCGGTAGAGGACTGCGGCCCCACAGTCGACGAAGCCCGCCTCCTCCTTGTCGTCCAGTTACCGGCCGCGGAGATAGAACAGCCGGCAGAGGAGGCTGAGGTTCGGCCAGATGCCGAGCCACCCCTCGCAGATGGTGGCAAAGTAGCTCAGCGTGGCTATGGAGTTAGCCCCAAGGTGATGGAGCTGCAGACCGAATGTCTGGAGGAAGCTCCGAAGAAATGGGCTCGCCGGCAGCGCGAGCCCGCGGTCGAAGTGGTCCTTGAAGACCACCACCTCGCCGACGTGCACGACCGGAGTCACCTCGCCGTCCGCGGCCAGCCGCACGCCCACACGCTCCTTCGTCGACAGGAGCCCGCGCGCGCGAAGGCCCTCGATGTCCTCCTCGATGATGTGCGAGCCGCGCCACTCGCCGCCGCCCTCGTTGCCATCGGCCATCTCGGGCTCCAGCGCGTCGGAGGAAGTTCCCCGCGGCGTCGGCGTCGACTGGCGATGACCCGTGGCCGTCGCGTCCGTGCTCTCCCCGCGGCAACGAAGAAACTGCCCCCCGGAGGAGGAGAAGAAGGAAAGGCGCGCGGTGGCGGCGGCGGAGCACTCGTGAAGTTGGAGGCGAAGGAGCGAAAGGATGCGAACCCTTCTCCTCGAAGCCTCACCCCCTATTTATAGCCGTCGCGCCCCCACGTCCCGTAACCGCCTGCGCAAATCGCGCCGCGTGGCGCACGACCGCGAGATCGTGGGCGCAGTTTCGCCCACAAAAGATCCCACGTGAACTCCGTCGCCACAGAAGATCCCGCGATGAAGCCGAGGCATCGTCTCGACTGCCGGGCAACCGCCCGCAGATGGATGGGACGTGCTAGCATCATCGCCTACGTCATCACCCGCAGCCGGCTAACGGATCTTTCGGCGATCCGCGTTCTCGGCCGGATCGGTACGAACAAGGCCTCTTTGATGAACACGCAGAAGCCATTCTCACCGCAGGCGGCAGCATCGCTCCAACGTGTTTGGGGGCTAGTGTCATGGGGATAAAACCCGGGTGCCCGAAGACCCACAAAAGATCCCGAGCAAACGCAAAATTGAACACTACAAGTCCAGCCCGACCGCCTCCGACCACCCGGCTCGGCTGAGTCCGCCTGCTGCAGGGCAGCCGGCCTCCGCCTAGCTTTCCGGTCACTCCAAGGCGGCATGGGCGAAAGAAGCACTGCGCACGCGTCATCATCGCGATTCTCGAAGACAAGCATGCGACGACAGAGACGCCGCCTTTATGACCACGGTCAACCGAGGCAGCCGGGTCCGGGAAGCCCGCAGCCGGGTGTCCGGCTGCCGAGCGCTCGCGAAACGAAGAAGGAGACAAGAGGCGCCGCCCAGTACGCCGATGGGACATCACGAGAAGCGTCCGCCGAACAGTGCAGGCGGCAGCGCCGTTGCCGGCTAGCCCTCCACGCAGCCCAGGCATGGGCTAAAGCGAGAGCCGGCCTGACGTCGTCTGCACCGCCGAGGACATCGATGGGACTCCACGAGGGGTCAGCGAAGCCCCATTGGTCCCGCCAGACGAAGACACTGTGCACCGGCAACGTCATGATTGAAAACCCCTGTAGACCACGTCGGCCGGCTGGTATGGCCAGCCGGCCCGCCTGTAAGCCAGATAGCCGGGCCTATATAAGGCTGTCTGGGTGCTCGAGTAGAAAGGGTCGGTCGATCCGTAACCAGCTTCTTCTTCCCCACCCCCGAGAACGAGTGAGAGAGAACCAGAGAAATGATTCCACGAACAGCTCGAGGAGCAACCATGTACTTTGTCCACCGATAGTAGAGAGATCCGGCAGGAGTAGGAGTGTTACCTCCACCAGGAGGGCTCCGAACCTGGGTACTTCCCCTCAGCGTCTCGGCGCAATCCCTGCGGGTGCCCGCGTTGCAGTACGCTGCTCCCACACCAATCTTAGCCACCCCGTGGCCTATGCCGTGTTCAACACCACGTCATGGACCTTGACCTTGTTCGACACATTTGCCGACCACAATGCCAGCCATCCTTTGTGATCATCACAACTCACCGAGGAACTAGCTCTCCCAGCCTGTAGCTGGTTTAGATGTGTATTGAGGTGGTATGTAAATTTAACGCTAAATATCCCGTTCTTGGTGTAGTTCCATGCAAGATAGTCTTCTGTTCCGGCACACCTACGGGTATATTCAGTATATCCCCACAATCCATGTCAAAGAACGTCCGTTTCACCTTAGCTTCGTCCCAGCCATCGCCTCCCGGCAGTAACAATTCAGCAACCTTATTTGCCTCCACGTTTGGCAGGTGTCCCAAAGGTTTTTTGGATCCTGTGCGAGGGATCCGATTATCTTGCCAACAGAGACCTTCTCTCCATCCCCTACTCTCCAAATTAAGCCCTCTTTCAGCAGCTGTCTGCCATGTAAGATGATCCTCCAGGTGAAGGAAGCATTGCGAGGATAGCTCACATCCAAGAAGTTTCCGTCATTGAAGTAGCGAGCCTTCAATACTCTTCCGCACAAGGAGTTCGGATTTGTGAGAACTCTCTAGGCTTGTTTTGCCAACAATGCTTGCTTGAAATCTGAATAATTCCTAAAGTCCATCCCTCCTTTGTTCTTTGGTTTACACATCTTCTCCCAACTAATCCAGTGGACTTTCCACTATCCATCCTTGGCTCCCCACCAGAACCTCGAGGAAATAGATGTTAATTGGTTGCACATAGTTTTCGTCAGCTTGAAACAACCCATAGTGTATGTAGGAACCGCCTGCAAAATTGATTTAACCAGCGCCTCCTTCCCCGCTTTGGATAAACCCTGTCCTTTCCATCCTCGAACCTTCCCCCATGATCTCTCCGGCAAGTGCTTAAAAAGCTTCATTCTTTGATCTTCCTACCACAGTTGGTAATCCAAGATATTTTTCAGAGAGGGCCTCACAAGGAATACCGAGAGCTTCTTTAAGTGCCGGCCTATCACCAGCCCTACAACCCTTTCCGAAATAAATGGAAGACTTCTGAAGATTAACACGCTGTCCTGGGCTAACTTCATAAGCTTGTAATACAGATTTAAGCGCTGCCAAACTTTGGAAACTGCTTCCAAGAAAACGACGATGTCGTCGGCGAAGACAAATGTGTGATCATTGGCCCCGCGTTCCCAAACTTTACTCCTGCAATTTGGTTTTCTCTTTGGGCCTGCTTCAACAAAGATGAGAACCCTTCAACACAAAACAGGAATAAGTACGGCGAGAGTGGGTCTCCTTGACGAAGCCCCCTAGATGGAGTGAACATATCTGACATCCCTCCATTAAGCTTAACTGAGAATCTAACCGTTTTAATGCATCTCATCACCATGCTGATCCACTGCCGAGAGAACCCCATCTTGCTCATCATTTGCTCCAAGAATATACATTCAACTCTATCATAAACCTTCATCATGTCCAACTTAACTGCACATAATAGTTTCTTCCTCTTCCTTGTCCTGATTGCATGTACACACTCATAAGCAATGAAAACATTTTCTCTTATGAGTCTACCTGGCACGAAAGCACTCTGTTCCTCAGATATCAAAATGGGAGGATATTCTTCAATCGATTTGCCAGAGTCTTCGAAGCTATCTTATAAAGTACATTACATAATGCAATCGGACGAAACTGTGACAGCTGCTCCGGAGCATTAACCTTCGGTATTAGCACTAACACCGTGTCATTAAAATCTTCTAGACACTCCTTTCCTGCTAGGAAGTCTCGAACTGCGCGGCAAACAAATTCTTTCAAAGTTGCCCAGTGCTTCTGGTAGAACAGCGCCGGCAGCCCTTCAGGCCCAGGAACCTTAGTTGGGCCCATTTGGAAAAGGGCCTTTTGTATTTCCGAATCTGTAAAAACTGCAGTCAGTTTTTGATTCGTTTGATCCGACACCAGATTATCAGTAAAGTTGAGGATATTAGCACTGTTGCTAGATCCATCAGACGTGTACAGATCCTGATAAAAGGCATGTGCCATTGATCGCATGCCATCGTTGTGATTGCACATCGAACCATCCGTTCTCCTAAGAAAACGAACAGTGTTCTTGCGTCTCCGGTAAGATGCTCGATTCATAAAGAACTTAGTGTTCTTGTCACCAAGTTTCAACCATTCTTGACGAGACCGCTGTCGGTACATCGTTTCCTCACGTCCATAAATCTCGTGAAGTTTACCTTCGATATCCCGTATCTCAGGTGTTGTGCCCGCCTCCCTCGCAGCCGAGCGAGCGGCATCTAGTAGTGCTCGTAGCTTTTTTTATCTCCGCACGCACTGATCCGAAAGTGTCAAAGCTCCAGCGCTACATGTCTTGCGTGACACCCCGGAGCCGTCTCCAGAGGCCACCAATGCCAGGTTCTTCATTCTGACTTTTAAGCCACGCCTGCTTCACCATATCTTCGTAGCCCTCACGCTTCGCCCACATCTCTTCATACATAAACCTTCTAGGTCCAACCGTCGCCGGGGAAGGAGGATCACTCCTAACTCTCATTAGAAGAGCCATGTGATCAGAAGTTTCAGTGGCAATATGTTCGACTTGGGTAAAGGGAAACATCTCGAGGAAAGACGTTGTCGCCGTCCCTCGATCCAGTCTGACTTGAATATTTTCATCTCCTTCCCTTTTGTTAGTCCAGGTAAAATCATAACCGGAGTACCCCAAATCAGTCAGGCCGTAGTCCATAAGACAATCACGGAAATTCATCATTTGCTGCTCATTTCTCAAATTGCCGCCAAGCTGTTCCTCCTGTCTTGTAATTTCATTAAAGTCACCGCCACAAAGCCATGGAGATCATCTTGGGTTTTCAGATTGCGGATCTTCTCCCAAGTCTTGGCACGGAGTTCAGTTTTTGGCTCCCCATAAATCCCACTGAAGCGCCAGGTTTTGCCCTCGAAACAAATTTTGGCATCAATATAGTATTGACACCATGGCCTCACCGTGACCTCCACATCATCCCTCCACCACAACGCCAAGCCACCACTACGACCACAGCTGTCGACAACCACCCCGTGTTTGAAACCCAAACTCCACTTTAGTGTCCATCGCTTTTGCCTTCTTTTTAGTTTCACACAGGAATACCACCGCTGGATTGTAGGACCTAATCAGGTCTCTAAGCTCGCCCACTGCCATGCCCAACCCCAAGCCACGGCAGTTACGGCTAATAGATTCATTGCCCTCGGCGGCCCTGCCCTACAGGGTCCGCCGTTGGTAGTGATGGTTCTTCCAACCGATCAAAGACTGAACCATTTTCTGTTTCCTCCCCAGAGACTCCAGTTGCTCCTCCGTAGCGGCTTTAACTTCAATGGCCACCCAAACCTGTTTTGTACCTCTCTTCTTGTTCTTATACCCACTGGATCTCTGAACATTACCAGGCTCTTGAAGCTGTTGAGTTGGCCTGATCTTGCGAACAAAAGTACCTTTCCTGTTCTTCTTCGTAGTGCTCACTCCAGCACCTTCATCATTGCCCTGTCCCGCGTCCTGTGACGCTTCTCTGGACTAGTGACTTCAGCCCCCTCCCTGCGAGTATCTAACCCACCAGTGCGGGAAGAACTCGAGCAGTTCTGATCTTTATACAGTTTCCTTCTTGGGGGGTAAGTCCCGAGCAATAATCTTGTCTTTACCTCTATTATCAGCACCCGAGGAACGGCTGCCATAGCTCCCAGTCGACATAGCCGACCTCGCCGGTTGTGGTGGTTTGTAGTTTCTTCCCGGAGCACAGCGCAGCCATTCCCCCCACTGCTGCACCTCATCTTTCTCACCATCACAGTCATCTTCCGAGTGGACAAGTTTTCCACAGTCAAAACAGAAGTGGGGTATCTTCTCATATTTGATATCAAACCAGCTCCCTTCCTTGTCCTCCTCAGAATTTTTAAGACGAACACCCCTCAATAAAAGTTGATCGATATTAACAGCCACCCTAATCCGCAGATCCTCACCCCAAGCCATCCCCTCCTCATCCACATCCACAGAAATAAACTCTCCGATCCATCCTCCTATCAGTTCCCCATGGAATCTATTCATTCTGTCCATGGGTAGATCCAGAACACGTACCTAGATGTCCAGCTTATCAAACTTCATCTCTGATGGGCGAGAACGCGATCGCCACCGTGATCGCCCTAGCGTAACTACCGCTTCGTGGTGGACCCTCGTTCTCATGGGCTTGCTCATATTGCTTTGGCAATTTCACGTGCCAAGCTAGCTAGAACGATTGATTGGAGGCGGTCGAGCTAACTATCGTCCACAAGATCTAGATAGGGAATGAATATGACATGCGGGCCTGCAAACTTAGTGAGAGTAGCACGTTATCCCGGCCAAGACTAATATTTCCCGTGTGCCAAATAGGTGTAGTGTCTGAAATAGACTGGGATTAGTGAGTTCAGAGTGTCAATTTTCGGAATTCGAAGTTCAGGCTTCGATTTATCTTTTTCACTACAAGTTCAATGTTTGTTTTGGATCTTTTTCCTTAAACTAGTAATCATGCACGTGCAATGCACGTATTTTGTATGTTGAAAAATACACAAAAAATTATATTACATATTAAATGAAAATTCGTATATGATTTCAAGCTAGTGATGATATGTAGACATAATATTGCAGTGACGTAAAACCATGCAATGCTTACAATCTTTCATCGTTTGTATTATGTTTATTACTCTGCAGGTGTTACCACTTTCAAAGCAACTACAATGTTTTAAGGCATTCAAGAATATTGCGTAGCCAGGGACCTAAATTATCCAAGCAACTCAAAGAACAAACGATTTACAAGCCTAGAGGTGGTGTGTCCATTGTAAACCTCCAAGTAACATACAAGCTTGTTTGGTAACATAACAAAATAGTGTAATAATAGTAAATCTCCACTAAAATCCTCACATGGATATGATGAATGAAACGTCAAGGTAAATTAAAATACATGAGATGACAATTTTACAGAAAATAATCTATCCTGATGCGGCTGACCAAATCTTGTACAATTTGAGAAATGTTGGCTTGACATTCATTGTCCTTGTATGTCAGCATGAACATGCGAGGCACTGCAAGAAATGACATAAAAATGTTACAGCGTTGTTGTCAATAACAGATACTCCCTCCGATCCTATATAAGTGTCATGCCAAATGAGCTGGTTACGTACAACTTATTAGCACTAGTCACGACAGTTTTTTAGGATCAGAGGTAGTAACCTTTTTGACTTTTCACATCATAACTGCATGGTAATCACATGAGTAAATCTGATACATGATGAGTAGTTGAATAAGGATTAGTGACAGTATGTGAGTCATGGATACTTACTGCACCAAGGTTCAGGGAACACCATAGTGACATCCAGATTGTTCATACTGCGCTTAGTTCAAGGGCAATGTAACCTCCTCCAACAACCACTGCCTTCCCACCCTTTTTCGCTTGGATGGCTGCATACAGCTTTTCCGCGTCATCAACTTCCCATAGATACAGAATGTTGTTAGAATCAGCTCCTTGGGTGCCAAAATCAGAGAGCTTTATGAACTGAAAAGCATTCACAAGTGGGTTGAGAACCTGCTGCACAAGCGAGGGAGCAATCAGGAGAGGGGCACGATTATGGAAAAATTTAGAAGTTGATTCATTGTCAAAAAAGAAATAGGCAAGTACTTCCGAATGATATGAGCACATGGTCTAGTCAGGTAGATTTGCCACACTTTAAATGATGACTGATTAAATATGACAAGAAATGACTGATTTAATATAACAGAGAGACCACTCCATTATACCGATTATAATCTAATTAACCTCTAGATCTTATATTTATGCTTTAGAACATCACAAGAGTTAATAGTACAACAATCATGAAGATAGTACTATAACAGATTAAGACATACCGGCGTGAAGTAATAACAAACCCGTTTCATCCCTCCAACACATCCCTGTACACAATTTTTTTGTGCTTTTTCCCGTGTGATCAATGTCTTTATTTGGTTTGCCAAAATCCGAGTGGTTTGCCTTGACACACCCCTGGACAACCCAACATAAAACTGGCCATGTGAGAACACTGGCTCGGGGATGTAAATACCAACATTAGGAATCGTTTGACCCTGGGCTTTGTTAATGGTCATGGCAAAACTTAACCGGATTGGGAACTGTTTCCTCTTGAACTTGAAAGGAAGTGAAATGTCCTCCGAGGGCGACAAAGGGATCCTTGGTATGAACACTGTATTTCCAGCATGTTGTCCACCAATAATCTCGGCATCGATTGCATTATCTTGGAGTGCTCTAATCATCAATCTTGTTCCATTGCACAACCCCGTTGTGAGGATCGAGATTTCGGAGAAGAATGACAGGACAATTAACTTTGAGTTTCAAGACATGCGGGGGCAAACCATTTGGAGTGATGGAGTTTAGATAGTCAATTGTGTAGTTGCTGTGTGCATCATCCTCGACAGAGTCAAAGCTATAATATATATATCTTTTCTCGGCCAGGAAACCTGTCGATCATCTTTTTATTCAGATCGTCCACATATTCATTCTTAGTTGAAAGAATGGCATGTGAGCTCATGTAGGACCCCGATGCGGCATTCTCATGAAGCAATGGGAAGATATCTTCGAGAAACTTTTTGACTGGTTCTTCAGTGGGAGCATAAGGAATAACAATGTTTGCATCCTTCTTCTGCTGTCGGGCTCACTACTAGGAGAAGGGTTATCAGTGCCGTCTGGGTGGTGGTGACGGCTGCTTGTGGCGCCGGTTCATCCGCAGCATCTTTTTTTGTCCGCCTCGGCGGGGGCCGAACGATCGGGGCTCGGGGCCTCGAGGTGGCGCCGCCGGTGCGCCTGGCCCCATGAAGAACATCCCCAAGACGAATTTGGGTCTTCGGCCATTCCAGCATCCACTGCCCGCATTCGCCAAGCTTCATGTGTTTCTCGGCTCCCTGAGGTTGCTTAGGGGGGTCGATGTCACAGAACTCAGGCAGTACCTCCTTCACATTTACTTTCATCACGAGCTCGCTCATTCGGACGTTGTGGATATCGCGGGTCAAAGGTTGTACGGTCGAGGCCCTTGCGACTTCCTTCAACTCGCCGTCGGCCCCCACCCTATGCAGGAGTATGCAAGGCATGTCCTGGGAGTCAACACATAGCGGGCACCATGAGATAAGGCATATATAGTCTCACACACAATGTATCATACATATTCATGATCATACATATATATGTTTCCATTGCCTCACACACACATACTAATTAGTTACCTTGGTGACGGCGTTGAGCTCGGCTAATGTCGAGACTAGGGCGCCGGTGCCGGCGGCCGGCCTATCAATCTCCGGTCGCTCGTGTGCATTATCATTATTCTCCGGCGTTGGTGTATGTTGCTCCACGGCAGGGGCACCAGTAGGGTCGGCAGGACCGGCGACACGTTATTGCTGGAGGTGCTGCCGGCGAAGCTGGGCACGTGTATCGGCCCCTGTTGACCTCCCGCATGCCAAGCAGTTATCCCCTGCACCAATGCATCGGGTAATAAAGCCCGGAGCTTCTCTTCCACCTTCTCGGCCACTAGCTTGTCCACCACGCTGGAGTCCACCTTCTCGGCCTCTAGTGCGTCCAGCTTCTTCCTTAGCTCGAGAACCTCGGCTCTATCTTTAGCCGGCTTCCTCCTCTCCTTTTTCTTCTCGGTGTCCGTGCTGTAGTACTCGGTGAACTTCATCGCCGTACCAAAGCCGTCACACGGCCAGCTGACGTCGGCGGCTTTGACTTGTCCCTCCCCTTGTAAACGTTCATCACCCGGTTGAAAGTCGTGTCCCACGGGCCGGCCGGAGGCTCCTGGGACGACGGGCCGGCCTCAGCCTCAATCTCCAACTCAGCCGCCTGCGGACAAAGGAAATAAACATGAACCCATGTAGAAATCAACGCAAATGGACTTTGAGATATCCGCGGTAATTAAGTTTCTTACCAGCTTTTTCTCGAATTCCAACACATCTTCATAGTCGGTAACGAATTCCCCCGTCCCCAGCTTCAGATAGTAGCGGGACTGAACAAAGTTCCTAACTTGCTCGTCCGTGAATTTATGCCACGGTTTCTCTTTCCCAAGTCTCGCAACCTCGGCATCCTCCTTGTCCCAAACGGGCTTTTTTCCTGCGTAACTGCCGCTTCCCAAATGGTGGTTACCTAAGTTCAGTGCCCGCATGTTCTTCCCCCACTCGGTCCATTTTTCAGCCTCCGGAGATGACAAGGATGCCTTGAATATATCGAACTCGTCTTTCTCGAGGTACGGCTCTTTGGCACTGATCTCCTCCCAGCTAAGACCCTTTTCAAGAATCTTCGCCTTCACCCGGCCTCTCCAGCTTGTCAAGGCGGTGTTCATCTTCGTGATGGCGAAGTTGTCCACCTTTCTGTTTTCATCAGCCGGGAAAATATATCGTTTGTGAAGATTCTTGAGGAGGTCATTGCGCAAAGCCTCATTCTCCGGATTCCTGAGGTCATACATGTTGATCGATGCGTTTTCCCGGAGGATGCACCCTAGTTGCATGCCGTACCCTTTTGCGATGTCCCTAGGCTCCAGTGGTTGGCCACTTAAGGAGACCTTAGTGAATGTGTCTGTGATGTTGCCGACCGCTTGCGGTGTCCGGTCCTTCCTCGGCTTCTTAAGCCTCTTAGCAGGCCTCTTAGCAGGCGGGTTACTACCACCACCGCCATCCGTGTGGTCGCCACCCCCGACATCCGTGCTGGTGGGTTCTCCATCGGTGGTGGTGGCTTCGGCAGACTCTAAGTGAAAGTCACCATCGCCGTCACGAGCCAGTTCGGCGGCCTCCGCATCCTCCATCTGCGGGTTCAATTCCCAGAACGATATGTTCTTTTGTCTAGCTTGTTCTTCGACGCTCATGTGCTTCTCAGAAGGGCCGGCCTCGGAGGACATGTTTGCACTACATTAAAAAGAGGCAAAATGTTAGTACAACAAATATAACAAAGCATCACTTAATTTAGTACTAAGATACCCCGGCCCATGCATTAGCCGCAATACCCCATATGTCCTATTTTTAGCAAAGTCATGCTAAATTTCACGAAATTTTTTGGCATGAACTTTGCTAAAAATAGGACATATGGAGTACCCGAATTTGCCGGAACGGAAGTTAATCGACGTTCCGGCAATCTCAAGGGCCTCACGGGTACCTGCAAACATTTCACAAAAATATCCACATCTCCGGACGGCATCTCCGGCCGGCATCTCCACGACACGATGGTCGGAGCACAAACAACCATGACACGATGGTCATGGACACATACCCTCATGCACATACATCATCACATCCACATCACATCGTGGGAGAGAGGAACTACCTCGGGTAGGGAAGGGAGGCTCGGGTCCGAGATCGGCGTGGTGGAGGTGCTCCTCGTGGTGCTGCAATAAATTAACACACCATGATTTAGCATCTACCACACACATTGTCAAAACTTTACTTTATTGTATTTTGTTTTATCAGAAGATAACAATAGCCAAATAATGTATTTTCAGTTTACTTTTTTTATTAAAGGGGATAGAACCTCCAGCTTCATTCAAGAAACTTAAAGGTTTTGCTGCAAAGTTTTCCAGATTGTCTCATACATCTCTCAAAACGACATAGAGTGCTACAACACAAATGTCAACAGCACTGAACACAAACACGTATTTTCATTTACCACCACATGATGCAATCCAGAATTTGAGAATAGGAACAACAAGAACAAACTAGCTCGCCTAAAGAAGAACTATGAGTCTTTTACAGTAATGGTTCTTAGTGCGAAAGAAAAGATGTGTCGCTAGTCTCGACAGTTCCAAAAATCTACTGGGAACACCCTGACCCATAATCATTTGCTGACATAATGAGTGATGAAACATCGGACAAAACACTCCAGTAACTCGTGTAGCGCAAAACTTGTGTCGAACACGTTGAGTGCAGGCTCGGGCGGGGAGGGAGGAGGGAGAGAGGGGGAAGCATACCTCGGGGGGGGGGAGGGAGGGGAGGACAAGGACGGCCGTGACTCGGGCGGAGCGCAGGGGAGGTCGCCGGGCGCGCCGCGGGCGACGACGACAGAGGGAGCGGCGTGGGCGACGACGGCGCAGAGGAGGTCGCCGGGCACGGTGTGTGCGCGGCTCGGACAGGGGCGGCCGGGGCAGGGGGCGCACGGCGGCGCAGGGATTGGCGCGGCGCCGCAGGGATGGACGCGGCGGCGCGAGCTTGTGGCGGCATCGGCGCAGGGGAGGTCGCCGGCGTCGGGCGCGGGAGTTCGGACACTTAGCGAAATTTTGGGGAAATTGGGGAAGGAAGAGGCAGCGCGGGAGGGCCCACATGTAAGTGGAGGCAAAGGAAATTCTGTGGCGCATCCGGGTAGGCATGCGCCACAGAATTGTGAGAATTCTGTGGCGCATGCCAGCCTGGATGCGCCACAGAATTTCCTTGCCTCCCCGGGGCCGGCCCCACATGTAAGTCCACGCCCAGAATTTCTGTGGCGCACCAGCGGAGGGATGCTCCACAGAAATGTTAGATTCTGTGGCGCATCCACTAGGGGGTGCGCCACAGAATTATGTGCCCTGCAGTGCTAAAAGGACCTGCTGGCTGTTCTGTGCAACTACAGCAGCATAGCCCAATGGCTCACACACATGTAAAACACTTAGGGCAGCCCAGGTTCGAATCCTGGCTGTCTCAATTTTTTCTGAACTTTTTTTCTTACAAATATTTTTGGTTAAATTTGTTTCAAAAAATACACACAATATGTCTCATACATATTTAGTTCACTGAATACATAACTCTTGCATTGTCTCACACCAAATGTCCCATACATATATATATGCTTGCATTGTCTCACACACACACACAAATTAAATACACCAAAAAAGTCTCTTCTTCGTCTCGGTTCCACGAGTTAGCTTCTCTTCTTTCCCTTCTTCACGGTTGAAAACTTTAGGCCGGTGACCTTGAGATTTCTTCGCGTGAACGGACAACCTTAGGTAGGGAGTCTTCCTTCTTTGTGTACTAGTAGTAGGCATGTCGAAGAACTTGTCGAATTCCTCCTCGATCTTTGGCTCGTTGTCCAATTCTTGCTCGGTGGCGCCTCCTTCCATTCCGATGATGCTCCTCTTGCCCCTCCTCACGACAACACGGCTAGGCTTTGACGGGTCGGTAATGAAGAAGCATTGCTCAACTTGGCTAGCGAGTACCCATGGCTCATTTTTCGCGGAGGCGTTCTTCGATTTGGCATCGGGTATTACCATGGTGGTGAAATACCGGCCTTCTTTGACGACGTCCTTGGCCCATCTTACACGGAACATTGGCACCACCTCTCCACAGTAGTTGAGCTCCCATATGTCCTCAATCCTTCCGAAGTATCTTTCCTTGACAGTAGCCTCCTCATCGCCGTAGGATAGCATAGTTACTCCTGAGTTTTGATATTCCGACTTCTTGTCCTTTTCCTCGGTGTAGAATCTGTAGCCGTTGATGTCGTACGCCTGATAGGTCTTTACGTTGTGCGAGGGACCCCGTGATAAGGAGAATATGAGTTTTCATCTTCCGTAGATGGCGGTTTCCTCTTTGCTAGCTCCATTGCTTTTGCTTGAACCAACGCGTGAAGCTGGCGTTGTGCTCTCTGGTTACGTCTCCCTTCTTCCTCGGCCGGCCCAGTTTGATGTAATGTTCTCGAGTAAGCATTTGTGCTGTTCCACCCAAGTTTCGATCACTGTAAGTGTTGTAGCGCGACCCGGTGAGCCCTTTCGAAGTCGTCCTTTCGACCCTGCATGCTGACAAAGGTTGAGCTGGCGCCCTCTCGGTGACCATATCCATTGAGCCTGTCGAAGTGTTTCCTCGTGGGCAGACCTACATCCTGGTTCTCGGTGCTTAGATAATTCTGGCAGAAGGAGATGCACTCGTAGGTTAGAAAGCCCTTGGCCATGCTTGCGTCTGGACGGGCCCTGTTGCGAACGTATCCTTTCATGACACCGTTCATCCTTTCGAACGGCATCATGTAGTGCATGAACGTTGGCCCTAGCTGCCTGATGTCATCAACGACATGGAGAAGGAGATGCACGCATATATCAAAGAATGCTGGCGGGAAGTAAATCTCGAGCTCGCATAGTACCAGCTCGATCTCTTCTTGTAGCCTGTCGAGCTGCTTCACCCCGATCGACTTCCTGTTGATGACGTCGACAAAGTTGCAAAGGGCAAGCAGCGTATCACGGACGTGCTCGTCCATTATCCCTCGAATCGCAACGGGAAGTACCTGCGTCAACAGCACGTGACAGTCGTGAGACTTCATCCCGCTAAACCTCTTCTTCGTACCGTCCAGATATCTGCTTATCTGCCCCGCGTAACCATTCGGAAATTTGACTCCTAGAAGACACCTGTAGAATTGCTCGAGCTCCTCCGGACTCATAGTGAAGCACGTAGCGGGAAGCACCACAGTGTTCTTCTTTACCCTTTTGCGGCGACCTTGAGTCCCTTCCGTCTGATCATCATCATCATCATCGTCATCGCTATCGGGGGCCTGAAGATCTTTCCTGACACCAAGCCATTTCAGATCGTATCTTGCTTTCGTCCCATCCTTGGTCTTTTCCGGCATGTTGGAAAGAGTGCCAAGAAGACTCTCGGTGACATTCTTCGTAATGTGCATCATATCGAGGCTATGTGGCGTCTTGAGGACCTTCCAGTAGGGCAAGTTGTGGAAAACAGACCTCGCTTTCCATACACCCAGCAGCGGATCTACCTTCGGTCGTTTCTTTCCCGGCGCGGGGCACTCCTTCCAATTATTCAACAGCTCGTCGATTTCTGTGCCGCTCCTCGGGATCGGGGGTCCTTCGGGCTCGTCCTTACCATTAAACAGGTCACCGCGTTTCCTCCACGGGTGATCCATGCGAAGCCACCTTCGAGCCCCAGGGTACACGGTTTTCGAAGACCCTGGATTCCTTGGTAGCTGGAGATGCGGGGTTGAGTCCATGCACCTGACACATGCGCAGAATCCGTGGCTTACCTGGGCCGATACATATGAGCAACCAGGATAGTCCTGCACCGTCGTGAGCAGCGCGGCTCTCATGGGGAAATAATCTCCAGTGTAGGCATCCCACGTACGTGCTGGGGTCGCCCACAACGTGGCTAACTCCTCTTCCAACAGCGCGAGATACGTATGTATGTGGACACCTGCTTGTTTCGGCCCCTGAATGAGAAGACTCATGTGTATATACCTTTGCTTCGTGCACAACCACGGGGGAAGGTTGTAAGGCCATACAAACACGGGCCAGGTGCTATGCGTGCTACTCTGGTTGCCGAACGGATTGAGTCCATCGGTGCTCATACCGAGCCTGACGTTCCTTGCGTCGCCTCCGAAATTTCCGACGGCGTCCAACTCTTGCCACTGGCTAGCGTCTGAAGGGTGTGTAAGGATCCTGCCCTTCTCCGGATCTTCTTCAGGCTTCTCCCTTTCCGCGTGCCATTGCATGAGCTTTGCTTCCTTAGGGTCCACGAAGTACCGCTGCAGACGGGGAGTGATAGGAAAGTACCATACCACTTTGTGAGGACCTTTCTTCCCACGGCTCTTGTACCGTCCTTGGCCGCACACCGGACATGTGGTTCTGTCCTCGTACTCGCCCCGATAAATTGCGCAATCATTGATGCAGGCGTGGTATTTAACGTGCGGTAGGTCAAGAGGGCACACGACTTTCTTGGCCTCCTCGATACTAGTTGGCAATGTGTTCCCCTCGGGAAGACGCTCGTGGAAGAATTTCATGTTCTTGTTGAAGCTCACGTCGGTCCATTTGTTTCCCGACTTCATCTCCAGAGCATCAAGCGTTACTTGCAAGCGCGTATCCTGTGGCCGGCACCCTGGATACAACGGAGTCTTCCCGTCTTCTCCATTTGCGCCAGCTTGGCTTTCTCTCTAACGGTCCTCGCCTCCTTGAGGAGCAGTTCTTGAACATGAGACTCCATCAAGGCCGACATTAGCGAGCTCTGCGGCGTGTTCGCGTCTTCTCCACCACCATCTACTCCTTCATCATGACCATGTCCGTCGGCATCTCCTTCGTCACGATCATCTTGCCCGCCCTCGTCTTCAGGCGCAACATTTGCTGTCGGCGCAACATTTGCTGTCGGCGCTTCATTGAAGCCTTCCATGAAACCGCGCCTGAGCAGGTGTTCCTCCAATTGTCCGGAATCAGGGTCGATCCATCTCACAAATTTGCAACTTCTACACGGACATCGTATGTGGCGCTGTTGCACCGATCATTTCCGCCTTCGCTTCTTCCTTGTAGTTGTTGATTCGACTGGAGCTCATCTTCATGACCATGGTCGCCTACGCGGTATACATATAGAGTATGTGTTATTAAGTCGGAAATGTTCGACGAAAAAATTCGGCATGACTTCCCCTAGAAGTAGGACATATGTGGTGCAAAAATTTACCGAAATGGAAATGAATCAACATTTCGGCAAACATCCATGCACCACGCCGGCGCAAGCAACAACATGCAAAGATTCATGCAAACCACACACACAAGTTTCATGCATAGATCCGTTCAACAAATAGTTTGCTTCATGCAAACCACACACACAATCGCCCGCCGACAAGTTTCTCATGCCTTTAACAAACACCCATCCAACAATACCCACCTAGTAGATCTAGATCCGTTCCCGAGACGTGACCGTGATCGATGAGAGAGAGTGTGTGGTGATGGAGGGAAAATAGTGGACAAAAAGAGAGGAGGAGAATATATATGGAGGCTTTCCCCAAGCCCTCACCAATTCTATGTCAAACAAAGTAGGTTTAACAACAAATAATGGATAATAGGATGGTCAAAATGCCATGGGAGAGAGGAGGAGCTCGAGCTAGATGCATGGGGGGAGAATGAAGAAGGTCACATGGGGAAAGTGGGTGCTGCCGCCTTTTTGTGGATCTGGGCCAACATTCTGTGGCGCACGGTGTCGGTGCGCCACAGAAAGCCAAGATTCTGTGGCGCATGGCGGCTGGTGCGCCACAGAATATGAACTTTCTGTGGCGCACTGGACCACGTGCGCCACAGAATCTCCCAAGATGGACCTGGCCCAATAATTGGAACGTGGGACCCACGCTATTTCTGTGGCGCATGGTGGGCATGCGCCACAGAAATATGACATTCTGTGGCGCATTCGCTTCCATGCGCCACAGAATGTCAGATTTCTGTGGCGCATGTCTGTCAGATGCGCCACAGAAAGGCCAAAATTTCTGTGGCGCACCAATTAAGGGTGCGCCACAGAATGCCAACCCACCTATAACCCTTCTCCTAGTAGTGGCTATGCGTTGCCTTTGTAGATATTCCGATTTTTTTCAGGCGTCAATCGAGCATACCACTCTTAACCAGTCTGTTGTTTTTGACCTTTACGACTCTGAATATTAGAATTGTTTGTTAGGTCCGTAAATGGGGCACGCTCATCAGATCGCGGAGAAGATTCGCCCGGTTGATGCTCCATATGCGATAGACTGTTTCTGAACGAAATATACAAACTTAGAATATGCAGAAATAACAACTTATGAAATATGCCATCCTTTTTACATTTAAAGATAATTCTACTCTAACATGATCTCTTGAAACTTCGAAAATCATCTGACTACTCTTAAGAGAATAATGTGAATACACCACAAAAGATATTCTGCTCAACATTATTCAAGTTGGTTCCAGATACCATAAAGGTTTCAATCTCTCAAATGTATCATCACATGACTTATTACCCTTATCTAGTAAATTCGAGGCTTTCTTATAAGTTAACTCTTACATGTAACATTAGTGGAGATAACTTTAGGGCCTCACTAAGAGTGACAACTCAAGTCTTTGATCTACAGGTGGATACGTAGATTATACTGTCACAAACGTTCATGTTCTGTATAGAAAGTATTATGAAGCAGACTATCCAACTGTTCAAAATTTCACCGTCAATAAAAATGTGCTGCTCTGACAAAATGATCTTGTAGGGAAATAATCTAGCCTAACATTATGGGCCCGGGGAACACTAAAACAACAGCTTCTGAATGCTAATTCTAGCCACAGCAGTTGAACGTAATATTGTACCAGAGGCAGGTACTAAATAAGAGTTACATAAATGACTACAATCGAATAGATCAAGCAATGTCTTCAGAAAAAGGCCAGAAAAGCCTCGAACATCCAATGCCGTGGATCAAAAGTTGAGTGGTTAAGAGAAATATAAGCCTAGGGCTGTTAGGAAGGAACATGTATTCAGATTCTATCAAAAGCAGAGCGCGACCTCATTCTACACTTCCCAATACATCTGAGTCAAACTTATCAAATTTTATCATGGATCATGGTCTTAAAATAACACATTTTACACAAAATATTTGCCATGCTGAGGCCAAACTATGTCAAAAACGACATAAGATCAATCTGGCTGACATTAAGTCTGTCTAACCAAATTACCTCTGAAGTCCAAACATTGACCCGCAAAAAGAGTGGAAGATCGGAATACAAATCAGCATCCCGGAACAAACCTACAACGATATGCATATCTAGGGGACTAACCAAACCCTATAACTTACAAGTATCTTCAGAATCAGCTACACAAACAAGCTTAGCCAGAATCACATGTATCAATTTTCCGAACATAATGAAGATATGAACTAATTACCACCACCTTAGCGATGTCCTGATTTAGATTTAGGGCAGAGAGTTACATAAGTAAGAGTGTAAATTTCAGAGTTAGCTGCTGTAAATTTCAGAGATTAGAATGTGGAAGATGTAAGGTGTTTCGGAGGAGATGTTCAAGTACAGAGACGATCAAAAAAATTATGAGTTACCTCGACCCGCTGATTCGGCCAGCCACGTTCACGAGGGCGAGAAGGACGGCTGGGATGTATGTCGCGACTGGTCGAGTGGGCGGCGGTGCAGCGATCCAACGACGCAGTGGTTGGAGGCAGGGGTCTCCGCGGCGGTGGGCGGCGGGGGTGTTCGCGGCGGTTGGTCGGCGGTGGGCGGCAGGGGTCCTCGCGGCGGTGGGTGGCGGGGGTCGTCGCGGCAGGGGTCGTCAGCGCGCAAGGGGATTCCGCGGCGAGCCGGCGGGGAGAAAGCACGTCGGGGACCGAATTAGCGTGCGGTTTTTTTCCTTTCTTACAATTAGGATTTGCTTGGGTTGGATGAGGGTGCGTGTCGTGGGCTCATCATTTGGGTGAATTCTATCCGTTAGATTTAGCGGATGGACGGATGTGGGTAGGGGTACGACTAATGAGACCTCATCATTCGTTTAATCTGAATCATTGGATGATGCTAATGGCTAACGCTATTTGGATCAGCCACCCTCAGGGTCTTTTTATATTAGTGGAAATTAAAAAAAAGGTCGCGGCGGGCCAAATTTGGTGGGGACTGAAGAAAGCAAAAGAAAAAAAAAAGTAAAAATAAATAGAAAAGAACCGGAGACCACTTCACTCGCTCCTTCTCACACCGACCCGCTCCATCTCCGACCCATACATCTCGACGGCGGCGGCGCGCGGGCCACCTGCGGGAAGATTGCGGCCATGATGCTGCCCAGGCGTCTTCTTCTCGCCGGTCTCCTGCGCTCAAGCTCCACCACTTCCCCCGTTTCCCCAAAGCCAGAGGTGAGATGATACCTTCGTAGCTCATGATTTGGTCAACTCTTGTTTATCATGTTAAGAAGCCCTGTCTACTGTCGGCCGTTAGTTGAAGGAAAGGCAAATTAAGTGTACATCTCTGCTCGCAAAGGACGAAAGCGGATCGTACCCACTCCCCGCCTCCAAGGACGAAAGCGGATCGTACGAGAGAGCTCCTCACGAACACGAACCTATAGCCGCCGCCACCACCTCCTCCGCCCTAGATCGCTAGATCGGTTCCCCCTCCTCCGGCCGGGGCCTTGCCGGCGTCGGGAGGGGTGGGGAACCCGATCTATGAGTAGAGTTTTTAATAATAGTAGTGTGGGTTAGTGTTTTGGTAGCCGTCTTCTTTATCAATGGAGATGGCATCGTCCACAATAAGCAATCTTTCGACCTTCGTTCGACGGCAAGATCTTCTTCCCGACGTCAATGGTGCTTTTGGAAGGTTAAGTTTGTCTAGATATGGTTCTTCAGATCTTGCTTCGCCAGATCGATTTTGGACTGTTTCTCATGGCTGCTGCGAGGTGGATTGTCCTCGCAATATCGGTCCCGACTGCTACGTCCTCGACAATGGTGATTCGTACTATGGGCCCCTGGCGACGTCGACCAGGCTGTTCGGTTTCTTTTCCCTGAAATATCGGTGTTCGTACTCTTGCCGATGTTGGTTGATTAATTTAATGGCTGCGTGCGTGCACCTAGCCTGGGCATTGCGGCTCAAAATTAAAATTATGGGAGAACCTTCGTTGGTATTCATAGGTCTGTGATTTGGTATCTTTGTCGTTCTACGGCTGCCTTCAGAAAAGTACAAGATCGTGTCTTGGAAGAAGAAAGAGTTTGAAGATTTCGAAGATTTGCTCGTTTCGTTTAGACTTTATTTTGTAATCGATGTAGTCAGCTCATGTATCTCTACCATGTACTATTCGATCATATAATATATCATGGTATTGATTGTCAAAAAAAAAAAGTGTACATCTCTGCTCTGGATCAGCAGATTGAATCCGGTCTTTAGCATACCAAATCTTGAACCCTTTGGTATTATACCAAATAAAATCCTCCAATTTTTTTTGAAGGAAGTCGTGAGCTTTATTGATTACTAGGAAATGTGCACGTGCGTTGCTACGGGTTCATTTTATTATGTGCAACGGCCGACGTGGAACAATGTAGACTTCATCTCTAGCAAAATCGATCCGATGGTGGTTGGGGAGGGTGCACTCAGCTTGGCTACGTTGTTGTCTCGTCTTGGACAGCGAGATTGGTGGCGTCGCAGAGTAGGCGGCTGGCGGCGGGCTACGCAGGAGAGTTATCTAGCCGCTTGAGAAAATTACGCATTTATAAAACATTAATATATAAGTAGTTTATAAACTTAATCCCAATGCATATATCTTTTAGGGTTAATTAGATATATGCCACTCCAATTCATGCGAAATCGAAAAATGCCACTCCAATTTGCAACTTTCGAAAAATGCCACTCCAATTCTCGCATACTTCTACAAATGCCATTATACTCGTTTTTGCTCCATTCTAGTAGGAAAACTGGATACATATTTCGTTTTGGACCAAATTGACCCTGAGCCCATTGACTAAAAACAAGAGAAGCAAAGCAAGCCAGTTCTTCTCCCGTCCCTTGGTTCTGTCCCGCACGCACGAACCCTAGCCAGGCGCCGCCGCCGCCGCCCTTCCTCGCCGGCGTGCCCCGAAGCCCGCGTCGCCGCCCTTCCTCGACGGCGCGCCCCGAAGCCTGCTCTCCCCGCTCCTGCCCACAGCTGCCGCCCCTCCTCTCCCCGCTTCTGCCCCAGCTCGTGCCCAAGCTCCTCGGCGCGAGCTCCATCCAGCCATGTTCTTCTGCGAGCGAGCTCTAGCAGGGAGGCGACGGCGCTTCTGCGGAGAGGAATTGCGGAGGGAAGGGGCGCGGCCGGCGGGGGTTGCAGGTCTGCGGCGAATGGGAGCTGTGGGGCGGGCCGGCGAGGAAGGGCGGCAGCGGCGCGGGCTGGCGAGGAAGGAGGGCCCCGGTGCCGGCTTTGGGGCACGCCGGCGAGGAAGGGCGGCGGCTGTGGGCAGGAGCTCGAGAGAGGAAGCCGGCGGCTGGGGGCTGCGGGGCGCGCCGGCGAGGAAAAACAGCGGCGGCGCCGCCTCCCTGCTAGGTTCGTGCGGGCAGAGGAGAAAAGAAGCGAGATGAGCTGCTGTTGATTTTAGTCCATGGGCTCAGGGGCAGAATCGTCCAAGACAAAATACGTATCCAGTTTTTGTACCAAAAAGGAGCAGAAATGAGTAGAGTGGCATTTGTAGAAGTATGCGAGAATTGGAGTGGCATTTTTCGAAAGTTGCAAATTGGAGTGGCATTTTTCGATTTCACATGAATTGCAGTGGCATATATCTAATTAACCCTATCTTTTATACCACGTGAGAAACCGTGTATTGTCTTTTTTACTGTTGATTTTGAGAGCCGAAACTGTGTATAGTCGCTTTTTGCCTGCTGTTTTTTCAAATTCAAAACGACAAATATTTGCTCCGTCTGGTTGCTCTGTGTCATCTGCAATCCATGATTTTTTTGTCAATCAAATTTCTTTCTCAATGTGTACTTGTCGGGTTGTAATGGTGCATTTTCTGAAAAAACGTATATTCAGAATTGCAAACAATATTAAATACACAAGAACATAAATTTCTCCATCCTATTAAATCTATTTGTCTCCATTATTTGCTTTCTTCCTGGTCTATCCGTATGACTTGCGGCAGTGTTGCCCCAAAACCAAGAAAAAATATGCGGATGCCACACAATGGACATCATTGTGTCGCCGATGGCCAGCCTGATTCTCAAGTTCCACATTTTGTCTTCCAGACTACGTGAGGACCCGTATTCTCAAGTTCACATGGGCGGAGCTTGCCCATCAATGCATCAGCTGGTCCTCGACATGTTCGATCATGCAACTATCCATCTTGTGATCAAGCACGTACCTGGTTCATGTTCATCCAGGTGTATTGGACTGTCTTCAGACTCCGATCGCGCTACGCCCCGTCCGTCCTCCTCCTCTTGCCGTTTGGCCGCGGGTAGCAAGGACTCTGCATGAACCTGTCGGATGACTTGGATCGTTAGATGACACAACTGATTCAGACGACCAAATCGACAGCGCTCCGGAGACGTCTCCCCCGTTTGACGGGTGGGGCGGCGGGCATGAGCAGCGTTCCGGTGCGTTGGGGAAGCTGGCGCACAGCGGCGTGTGCATCGCGTTCCGTCCGTTAGGGTGCGCGGCCGGGAACTCCTTTGTTTTCTAGTTGTAGGTGCGTGCGAGAAGCACGTATGCGGTCCAAGAACTCCTAGACGGATTAACAACGTACTGGCCGGAGTCCGTGAGGAAATACCAAGCGAGGGAGCCATGGAGAAGATCGTGCTTGGGCTGTCCAAGTCATTGGTGCAGGGGACGCTGAGCAAGGTTCCAAGGTGAGGTCAGCGATCGAGGAGGAGGTGAAGCTGAAATTGACGGTGCGGAGTGACCTGGTGCTCCTCACACGGAAGTTCGAGATCATGCAATCCTTCCTCAACGTGGCCGAGGCGGAGCGCTGTACACTCTCCCCTCATCTGTCCTCCTTCTCTTCATGCTCGCCGTCGGGAGCACTGTCACCAGTAGGAACCCGGCAGACGACTCGGACGACAGCTCTGGAGACGGCGCCGCCCGCTTGACGGGTGCGACGGCGGGCATATGATTCAGCTGTGGCGCTGCGTTGGGTGATTCGACGTACTCGACGAGTCTCGCCTTCGCCTTTGGTTCGACGTGCGTACGTTCCCTGGGTGGTGTTGCCTCCGATCGATCCTTGCTTTATAGCAGCAGGCCTGGCGTTGCGTTGCCCCGTGTGTAGCGTATCCTTGTTGGACTCCGTTACACCAAATCGATTGCTTTTCAAAACGATTTTTGACGTACGAAACCATGGAATTTGGAGACGAAAAAAGAAAATCGAAACGTTACCTGACTTACGGTGGCATTGGTGGGTAGTATGTAATTTGATGGGAGGGCAAAATCGATATAAAAAGTGTCGTACCACAAGAAACCTTAATGCTTTTATTATTAGGTATAGATAGGCAATACTATTCTTACAATCAGTCGCGGTCGCCACCGACACGCAGGCCGGGGCAGAACCACATAACACACCACTCAACCCGCTTTTACCTACTGCGCTAAGGCATGTGCTGCTCCATTGCTCACGCGATCCACTTTAGCCACACTAATATGATTATAAATCTTCAAAATCTCCTGTGCCTCACAAAAATACTCCAGCTCGTTGATCTATCTTGAGTTCCAGTGGAGAGCAGTTGAACTGCACGTAGACAATCAGACTCTAAGCTAGCCGAGGTGCACCGAAGGTTGATTAGGTGTCTTAGTCCCTCTAAGCACGCCAACACCTCAGCCTCCTCTGCACTAGGACAGCACGGCAGGTATTTCCACTCTGAAATAAGCACCTGACCAAGATGATCACGCACGATTTTCTTTCAGCGACAATACAAATCCATCTTTTCCTGTCGAATTTAAGAGAATGCAGCACATGATTTTTTTTTCAAGTAGGCCGGTATGTAGTTGCTTCCCTGCGCTGTGTGTTTTAATGTGAAAATTAAGTTTGAAACGGCAATTATTTGATTTGTGAGAAAAGGCCTGTTATTGTTATTTTGCTTAAACTATGTTACCCAGGATTGTACTCTCTCATTCAATCTCAAATGTGTTGGTCGCGAGCATATATCTGTGCCATTGGGTGCAATTTTATCAAGGAAAATCAGCTAGCCAAACATCCAAATATCAAAAAGTGGTTCAATTATAAAAGATTATCATAAGCCTATGCTATGGCAAGTGGTTCTTTATGCCTATGGAATTTTTATTTATTTCTGTGGCATAGATCACGCTGCAGTTGACATGTGATTGGTTATTTTTGCAATGTCATTTGGTTACATGCTTGAACCCTTTTACATACTCCTATATGCATGATGGTCTACTCTAGTCTAATTGTTCTAGGTCTCACAAAATCATTAAATACATGTACAATATAATGCACTGACATCACCTTCTTGCTTCACAGAATGTCTGTAACAGAGGAAGATTTCTTTCGAGTTCGTGCTATTCTGAGAACACTAGACATCAGACTTCTGGTGTAGGGTCAACAGCTAAGGTAGAGATAAGCATAAGCTCCTGGCATGATGCTGTATTGCTATGCTCATTTATAATTCTTCTGGAGCAAAATATATATGAAAGATTTGAACATATTGAGCATCATTATGAACATAATTCATGCATATTTGCACAAAATTCCATTCTCCTAATAGAAACCTTTTTTTTCTGTATAGTAGGAGACACTAGATCCCTTTGCACTGATTAAGGATGAAGTGTCTGAAATCACAAATAGATTGCGCTCAATGGTGGTAGCTGAGGTGCATGCTCTAAACTGCAACTTCATCCTGAATTACACGGTATGCATTGCGTGCTTTGTTAACCTTGTACCACGAGTATATATGACTGCAGGTACCTGAATTGACATCAGCAGCTGGATACTTCTTCAGAGCTGGAGCTGAAGGGAAAAGAACATGCCCTACTGTAAGCCCAGACTTAAGTGTGGTATCAAATATCCTGTCCACTGAGGACATAGATTGCTCTTTTCTAAGACAATAAGTATATATATGATGTACTTGTGCTTATTTCATCAATGTAAGTTATTGATAATCCATGTGTCAGGTTCTACTACTGATGGCCTCAGCTGTAAGAATAGACACTCCTGACTCGATTGTTGCTTCAAAGAACGAGCTTCGTGCAAGACATATGCTCCTTGCTGAGATAACAGAAATGATTCACGTACACATCATAATCCTGTCTTATTTCCTTGAGCTATCTAAGATAACAGGATTATTATTTTCAGTAACTTTTCTTCTGCGTTCGCATCTTAGGTATCAAGTCTTATCCATGATGATGTTCTGGATGTTGCTGCTACTAGACGTGGTATGGACTCCCTGAACTCTGCAGTTGGAAACAAGGTAATGGAACATTTCATGTGTAGTTGATAATACCTGATCTTCAAGACGGAATTATGCGTCATTTTTGCTTAACTTTTGTTGTCGTTGAATGGAGTAAGAAATCTGAAAACGATAGTGTTAAACATGGTTTTTGAGTCGCCGACTAATCGCCGACTAGTCGCCGATTAGTCGCCAAGTCGTCGCAGCATGTCCGACTTGCACACGCGACTTGGCTCACGGGGCGAGTCGCGCGACTTTCTGGCTAGACAGCGACTTTTTGCGATTAGTCGCTGCAATTAGTCGCCTACGGAGTCGTCAGTCGCCTCAGCTACCCTCTCCTGTCCAAAGATGGCCGGGATTTCAGAGAAAGAGAAGGAAAGAGAAGGAAAGGGCGGGAGCTCGGGAGGAGAGGAAGCCATGGCGCTCGTGGCCATGGACCTCCGTGGCAACAGACTCCTCCTCCGCCTCACGCGCTCGTGCTGATTCCGTCGCCTCCAAGCTCCGGCGACGAGCTCCCCGCTCGCAGCTGCTGATTCCGCAGAGGGAGTGAGTTAGAGAGAGAGGCTAGCAGAGGAAGGAGGAGGTACGAGAGAGACTGTGGCGGCGCAGAGGAAGGAGGAGATTCGAGCTAGCAGTTTTAGGTTTAGCGAGTGGATGAGCCTGGGAGCGGTTAGCTGGGCCGTGCTGGGCCTGGCAGGCCTAGCAATTTTGCTTATATGGCATCAATGGGCTATGTGAGAGTGCTTTGTTTGACGCAAATACTCTACTCAGCTCTGTTTACTGTCACGGCGACTTGGGGCGAGTGGGCGACTAATCAGGTCAAGTCGCTGACTCAAGCCAGCGAGTCACTAGCCGCAGCCATGGCGACTTGGCTTGACTCGGCGACTCAAAAACCTTGGTGTTAAAAGTAGTTGCCTAATTAAATATGGGTGAGTAAGCAGCTGGGAGTTCAATTTGATAGGGCTTCGGTTCAGTAGCTTCAGTTGAACCACTTCACTTTTGCTATTTAGCAGTCATACGTGCAAGCATGCCCATCTTCTATATTGTATTCTGATTTCTGAAATTAAACAGTCAAAATGCTTGTCTCTTTGTTCAGCACATGTTGATCTCATAATTTCGAACTGTGTCCTTAAAAAAGAAATAAGTTGTTAAATCTGAACCTGGCTATCATCTTTGGACCCTGCAAATCAAAAAATGTATAATGCTCATATCTACAGTGCTTTGCCAACAATTAATAAAACTGATGTTGTCTTGCAGCTTGCGGTGTTGGCGGGCGATTTTCTACTTTTCAGGGCATTTTCTGCTGCCGGGTCTCTTGACAATAACGAGGTGTGATGTAATGATGTTTATCCATTGTTTGATAGCCCAATAGTTCCTTGTTTAATTATATTGACGATGTAATGAATGCTAATATAACCAACGAAAGCAATAAAGGAAAAAATAAGTTTCCTTTTAGCACGTGACCTCTCATGAAACCCCGCACCTACCTCCACATCTTTGAACAAGAGATTTTATCAGTTTCTTTTCACAATGGATATTTCAAATGTTCATTGCATCGATACTCATGCTGTTTCTTCCTCTATATCTTTTTTTTCTCTGCAGGTTGTATCATTACTAGCAACAGCTCTAAATAACCTTGTGACTGGTGAGCTTATGCAGATGACCATAAGTCCAGCGCAACGCTGCAGGTAGATATCCAATTCACATTTCTTATTTCTAGCATCGAAATATCCCCAAACACTACTTTTACCATGATGAAGCACACAAAGAGCGAGAACAAGAATGTTACTTGTGAACGTCAATATGATTGATGTGGCTAACTCCATTATGGTATTATCTATCAGATGCCCACTGGCTGCTAGCGCAGCAGCATTTGCCTCTTTGCTTCTTTTGTTTCTACTTTCCTTAGTTTTCGAGCTGTTAAGTCTTTTTTTTCCTGTTAGATAGCTTATTTTCTGGTTTTGTTTGTTGCTGGCTGTACCTTGCACCATCTTGACGTTCCTCTTAATACAAAATGGCATGCATATGGATGCATGTTCTGGGGAAAAAATACACTAAGCTTATTTTAAATAGATCTCTGGTGCTAAAGTATCAACTTAAAAGCTTGAGGCCTTGCAAAAGAAAGAAAATAGTGCAAGATGGGTTCACACTTCTGGTCTTTTACTTAATCTGACGCTTGTTCACGATGCACGTACAGCATGGATTACTATTTGCAGAAGACATACTACAAGACAGCTGCGTTGATTTCAAATAGCTGCAAAGCCGTTGCGGTTCTTGCTGGCCAAACCGCAGAGGTCGCAGCTCTTGCTTATCAGTATGGCGGGCACTTGGTTTGTAGAATTTTTGGTGCCCGGAATCTCTTCCTTTGCTTGCTACCCATGTGCTACTAAGATAATCTATGTTATAAAATCCCTGTCAGGGTATAGCATATCAGCTGATTGATGACATCCTTGATTTCACGGGCACATCCGCATCACTGGGCAAAGGCTCCTTGTCTGATATCCATCAAGTAATAGCATTACTCTTGGCCACTCTCACTCAAAATTGTAACCTTTGTATTATCGGGCGGTTTTTCCACCTTGGCTATCATGTTATGACTAGAGTGGGCTCATGGAAGCACATGGTTTAGTTAGGACACACAAAGCTGCAATCGTGATGAGTTCCAAATTTCAAATATCTCTTTCTACGTTGTTGCTTTTCCAGATATGAATATGCAAGGAATGATATATGCATTTATATGAACAGGGAATCGTGACAGCTCCTGTATTGTTTGCAATGGAAGAGTTCCCCGAACTTCGTGAAACTGTAAAGCGCGGGTTTGATGACTCTTCAAACGTTGCTATTGTCAGTACTGAAGCTCCTTTTTTCTTTCTATAGTAATGAAATACAGATATTTTGGCTGTAAACTGATCTATGTCATGAGTGCCCACTTTTACATTTCAGGCCCTCGAATACCTTGCAAAAAGTCAAGGAATCGAGAGGACAAGGTTGCTTGCTACTGAACACGCAGAACTGGCAGCAGACACGATTGATGCTCTACCTGAGGTTGATGACAGAGTTGCACTGATCTCGAGGCATGCACTGAAAGACCTTGCTCAAAAGCTCATCAGGAGAACCAAGTGAAGCGAGAATATGCAATACATCAGATAAACATTCCTTTTTTGTAGCTTGGATGCATGTTTTCGTTCCGGATGATTTGTTTTACCAATGGAAGCCAACAGTAGGGAAATTTTCTTCTTCTTTGTTTGGAACTTTGGATGAACGAAAAAATGATAGCATTTCAAACATATTTGTCACTCTCTTAAGAGATCTGCCAGCTGCTCCAAATCATATGATGCTCTGCGGCTCATTGAGTTGATGCATTTTGAAGTTACCGAAAACTGTTAACAAAAAACAGATGGTAGATGTGCTACCATATACAGCAGACGTTGGGGCCGAACGTGGTAGAAGGTCCGTTTTCTTGTAGTTTGGTATCCCTATTTTAAAGTGAGCAATACTAGTGAGTTCATGCCGTGACATGATTGTATTGTTGTGAATCATAACCGTTCCTTCATGCCATCATGTATTGGCGTAACTGATATTACTCATGTATGTAACTGATAGAGTGCCTAAGGTCAGAGCCTGCAACATACAGCGTTAGAACTACACTAGCCAAAATGTGTTTGTTGTTTTTGATTTCGATCATGCCATCATATGATTGTATTGGCGTAATTGATAGTACTCATGTGACTGTTAAGAGTGCCGAGGTTAGAGGCTGCAACATACAAAAGTAGAAAGAACTACACCAGGCAGAATGTGTTTGTTGCTATTGATCAATATGCATGTTGGTATGAGATTTTTTCACCATTCAGGTAAAATCAGGTACCGAGTTCTAAGAAACTATCTTAAGGGTTCAATGTTAGACACTCCACCCTTAGAGTTATGGTTGAGAGGGCATTAGCCGATTTGAAGAAAATATATGATTTTTCTCACAAAAGTTAAGATTTTTTTTACATGTTGCATTGTTAATAACTAGATCTTAGAGTTTGGTATTGATGAGTAGTATGAGGTTGATGTGACAGCCGATGATATCGACCAAGGTATGGTATGGACGCACATGATAATGAAACTTGGAAGCGCAAAAGGATGTAGTGGGCTAAAAGCCTAAAACACCATGGGCTATCGGAAGTAACAGAAGGATCTGAAGAAGAGGAGGAGGAAGAAGAAGAAGCCAAAGACGAAGAACAGGATGGTGAACTTTTCCCCTTCATCGCTAGTGATGAACTTTCCTCCTTGGCCCATATGACTGTTATAGCTGTCATTTCTTAGCAGCTACTGTTGTTTGTTTAGTAGATAGGGTTATGATAACGAACTGCCATTTGCTTAGTATCTGGGACTAAAACGGTGTTAATTTGGTACTGCATGTTACATGAATGTGTGAAGTGTAGTTTGTGATAACGTCAACAATAGTGAGAAGGGGTGACAAAAAAATAGGTGGTGAGCCACGAACCAAGTATTTGCATCTTCACGATCTTTGGCCTCACGTGCTGGCAGTCAAATGAGTTGCACAACATGGCTCTAAACTTCGTGGTGCAAATGTGAAAAAACGGTGGGCAACTAAGCACGCCAATGATGTATTGGCATGTTGATGCTTCTGCTTTCGCCCCTTAGTGATGTAGTATTGATTTCATCCGCATCTCGTATCAAACAGACACTAAAGTTTCAAAAACTAACGTGGAAAATAGTTCGTACATGTAAGTAATATTATCTTGACATGAGAACTTGCAGAATTTCATCGAAAAGTATGACCACATGAGCTTGTTTTTTTGCTGTGTAGGACGATGGCCATGTTTTTTTGCTAAATCGTAGCAGGTCCGACACCCATCATTTGTTAATATTTTTTGAAACTTGAGTGCAAAAAATAAACCAGGAGAAGGTAGCCCCTGTCATGAGAATGCGGTCGCGTACTACTAGAAGTGTGCAAGTAGCCCCTGCTGGCACGCCCATCACAATTGGTAGATGTTGTTAGGAAAATATGCAGCTTGTATTTCCAGGGGCAAAGCCCACAATATATAGTACATGTACAGGTGACAAATATGCAGGAAACCCCTTATACAACGGGGAAACTATACAGATATACATGGACACATAATATAACTCTAACACCCCCTCAAACTCATGATGGATCCACAACACTGAGTTTGGAGAGATAAAATCCATGATGCGCTCTAGTCTGGGACTTCGTGAAGAAATCCGCCAACTGCAACTCGGAAGGCACATACTGAAGAGCAATAACCTGATCCTCCACACTAGCGCGTACAAAAGAAGCATCAACACCAATATGCTTGGTAAGCTCGTGCTTCACCGGATCACGCGCAATACTAATAGCACCTGTACTGTCCGACAAGAGGGTAGTAGGTGTTGTAACAGGAACACCAAAATCCTCTAATAGCCATCGTAACCAAGTCACCTCAGCTGTCAAAAGAGCCATAGCCCGCAACTCTGCCTCCGCACTCGAACGTGACACTGCAGTCTGTTTCTTCGTCTTCCAGGCAATGAGAGAACCACCAAGAAAAACACAGTAAGCAGAAAGTGAACGGCGATCCGAAAGATCACTAGCCCACGTAGCATCCGAATAGGCCTGGAGCTGTAACGAGCTGGAACGGGGAAAGAAGAGACGGTGTGACATCGTGCCACGAAGATATCGTAGAACACGAAGAAGGTGACTATAGTGAACAGAAGTGGGAGCAGAAACAAACTGACTCAGAATATGGACAGGATAGGAGATATCCGGACGAGTGACTGCAAGATAGACAAGACTCCCAACAAGATGACGATAACGCGTCGGATCAGATAAGGGATCACCATCAGAAGCACGAAGGTGAACATTGAGCTCCATAGGAGTCTCAACAATACGATCATCACTAAGAGCAGCACGAGCAAGAAGATCCTGGATATACTTCTCTTGAGAGATAAAGAAACCATCAGAGGTAGAAGAAACCTCAATCCCAAGAAAATAACGAAGAGGACCAAGATCAGACATAAGAAACTGCTCACTAAGACGTGCCTTGACAAAGGCAATATACTCGGGGTCGTCACCAGTAATGATCATATCATCAACATATAGAAGAAGAAGAGTCCGACCACGAGCAGACAGGTGAACAAAGAACGCTGGATCATGAGCACTAGGAGAAAAACCAGCGGCAGTCACCACAGAGACAAAGCGCTCAAACCAGGCGCGGGGGGCTTGCTTAAGGCCATAGAGAGAACGGCGAAGACGACAAACCATGCCATCAGGTACAGAATACCCAGGTGGGGGCTGCATATAAACCTCCTCACGCAGCTCACCATTAAGAAAGGCATTCTTAACATCAAGCTGAGACACAGACCAGTGTCGAACAGAGGCCACTGCGAGAAGTGTGCGAACAGTGGTCATATGGGCCACAGGAGCAAATGTCTCATCATAATCGCGACCATGCTCCTGCTGAAAACCCCGAGCCACAAGACGAGCTTTATAACGCTCAAGAGATCCATCAGAACGAGTCTTAATCTTATAGACCCACTTGCATGTGATGGGACGAACACGGGGAGGAAGAGAAACCAGATCCCATGTGCCGGTGCGCTCGAGGGCAGCAATCTCCTCTGCCATCGCAAGTTGCCATTCAGGATGAACAACAGCATCACGATAAGAGGTCGGCTCAACAACAGCCGAAAGACCATAGCTGTCAGGAGAGTAGCGGTCAGGGGGAGGACAAGGCCGAGCCCGAAGACCATAAGTCGGCTGAGAAGAGGAAGAAGACACACCAGAAGTAGACGGTGCATCAGAGGACTCATCCACAACACGTGGACGACGGGTGTAATAGAACTGAAAAGAGGACGAGAAGGAATCACCGGAGGGGAGGGAGGTGTATTGGGAAAGGTGAGAAAAGAGATGTCCTCGACCAAAAATGTCGAGGAAGATGGACGCGGGTAGAAGGGACGAGACTCATCAAAGGTCACATCCCGGGAAATCCGCATCCGACGAGCAACAGGATCCCAACACCGATAACCCTTATGCTCATCACTATATCCAAGAAAAACACACTCAACAGACTGAGCGGTTAGTTTGGTGCGTTCACGGGGAGCTAGAAGAACATAACAAACGCAACCAAACAATCGAAGCGCCGAATAATCAGGAGAACGATCTGAAACACGCTCAAGAGGAATACCACCCTGCAGAGCAGCAGAAGGCTGAATATTGATGAGATAGGTGGAAGTGGAAACAGCCTCAGCCCAAAAGTGAGGCGGAAGAGAGGCGGCGATCATCATCGCACGAGCCGTCTCAAGAAGGTGGCGATGCTTGCGCTCAGCAACGCCGTTCTGGGCATGAGCACCAGGACAAGAGAACTGAGCAAGAGTACCCTGCTCGACAAGAAAACCTCGCAACATCTTGGAAATGTACTCGCCAGCAGAGTCAGCACGAAACACACGAATAGGCACAGAGAACTGAGTATGAACCATCGCAGCGAAACGTTTATATATAGAGAGAACCTCACTGCGAGAAGACATAAAATAAAGCCAAGTGTAGCGAGAGAAATCATCTATAAAAATAATATAGTAGCGATGGCCCCCTTGCGAAGCAAAGGGAGCCGGACCCCACACATCGGAATGAACTAAATCAAAAGGACGCTTAGACACTGACTCACTAGTAGGATAAGGCAACTGAATTTGTTTGCCAAGACGACAACCCTGACACTGTAAAGAGACATCTCCTGAGACAGACCCCAGAAGACCTCGACGAACTAATGACGATAGACGTGAGCCACAAAGATGACCGAGTCGATGATGCCACTGCTGGAAGGAGCCGGTAGCTGAAGCGACGAAAGCAGAAGAACTGGCTGTAGTGGTGGCAGCGGAAGGAACACGAAGCCAGTCTACCTCCCAGAGCCCCGGAGAATCACGGAGCCGAGGGCCAGCCCCAACCAGAGCACGCGTGCGGCGATCCTGAACAGAGCAGGAATCAACATCAAGAATGACGCGACAACCAGAATCAGTAAGTTGGGCAGCAGAAAAAAGATTCATGGTAAGACGAGGAACGTGAGAAACATCAGGGACAGAGAAAGTAGGAGTGGTAAGATTACCACGACTAGCAACCGAAAGAGAAGTACCATCGGCAGTGAGAACATTAATAGGAGAATCTAGAGAGCGAAGAGAGGATAAAGCAGAAGAATCAGAAGACATATGAAAGGAAGCTCCAGAATCCAGAACCCAACGAGATGTACCTGACTGTGTAGATGGTGGTCGCGCAGAGCTAGAAGCATCAGTCACAGAGCCTGCAGTACCTGTCGAAGAACCTGAAGCAGCAAGCAGACGTTTAAGCCTCATAATATCCTGCTCAGTGAAGGACGAATCGGAGCGTGTCGAAGAAGGAGCACGCGGCCTAGTAGAAGAAGTACGCTCCTTGCGCTGCTTCTTCCAGCAATCAGACTCAGCATGACCATCCTTGTCGCAATAGCCGCAATGAGGAAGAACACGAGAACGACCATCACCACCAGAAGGAGTGGGTAGAAGCGGCGGAGCACTAGGACGAGGAAGCACTGGTGCTACAGACGGCGTAGCAGGAGATCGAGCAGCAAAGACTGAGGGAACCGCAAGCAAACCAGCACCACGGAGGCGCGTCTCCTCAGCACGAAGCTCCGAAAGAACAGCCGAAATAGGAACACGGCCACGAGCAAGCAACTGAGCACGACGGGGCTCAAACTCCTGGCGGAGCCGAGATAAGAACTCATAGACGCGCTGGAACTCCAAGTCAGACCGCACAATCTGGCAACACGGGCAGGTACCACAAACCGCAGTACGAAGAGAGTCAAGCTGACGCCAGATAGCAGAACTCTGCGTGTAGAACTCATCAATAGTGGAGTCGCCCTGCTGAAGTGCATGCTCCTGACGGACCACTGAAAGGTAGAGAGCATCGCCAGATGGCTGGTAGCGCTGGCGAAGGTGGGTCCACATCTCAGAGACAGTACCAAGCCCCATAAACTCAGAGGCAAACTGAGGAAGAACACTGGAAGAAAGAACAGCCGCAGCACGAGCATCCTCATCAATCCACTGAGTGTAGGCAACCAAATCATCACGGTAAGCGGTAAGGGAAGCGTCGTACTCCGCGACCTTCTGCTCATAAGCGCGAACCGCAGCAGCATCAGTAACCTTGGCTGCATCCTGATCAGCCTGAGAAGCAGTAGCAGCAAGAACCAGGGGCGTCGGCTGGGTAGGAACCACGGGCAAAACTGGGCGCGGCGGACAGGGGACCTCGCCAGTAAGAACACCCCATAGACGAAGACCACGCATGTGAATGCGCATGAAGCCAGCAAACTCGGTGTAGTTAGCACCATCAAAAATCACGGGGCAGCGAGGGATGGAGACATAGCTTGATGACGAAGACATGGTACCAGTTTTTTACTGTAGCGATCTGGGACTGTAGATCTGGTACTGTAGCGAGATGGTACTGTAGCGGCGGGTACTGTAGCGATCTGGCCAACTCAATCGATCGGGTCAACCGGACTGGAGGAAAACGCAGCGACTGCTCCTGGAAGGTGCTCCCGTGGTCGATCTGGAGAGCACCACGGGCAGATCGGGCTGCGGTGCGTGCGGCGGCGGTCGGCTGGGTGTGGCGGCGGACGGCCGGACAGCGACGGCAACTGGACGATCAAGCGCAGGACAGGACGAGGAGAGCAGCGGAAGACACACGCCAGCCAGAAGAAAATCGGCAGCGACGACGGACGAGTTGCGCGTCCAAGAACGAGAGGAAAAAAAAAACCCTAGCTCATGATACCATGTTAGGAAAATATGCAACTTGTATTTCCAGGGGCAAAGCCCACAATATATAGTACATGTACAGGTGACAAATATGCAGGAAACCCCTTATACAACGGGGAAACTATACAGGTATACATGGACACATAATATAACTCTAACAGATGTAAGCATAGACACCTGCAGGCAGAAATCCATTCAACTACTACACACTACACAGTAAGATAGTACAATACACACTACTGGGAGAAAGTTCAAGCTACACTGGCTTGTTTGTACATCAGAAAAAAGGCCGCCTACAGGATACACACTAAATATTCAAGATCCAAAACACCAAGACTTGGACCACGGAATATGAGACAGCTGCGGTCATAATTCGTGAACAGGGCACTGGGATGATCACAGAGAGTAGTAGTCATGGATGTAAGTGTAGTATCTGGTGTCATCGCAGGTCACATTTCGCAAGTCTGGGGCGTCCGGGGTGTCAGGGGACGAGGGAAGCGAATAGTCATCCCAGTAGTTGTCTAGCTATCATCCTGCATTGCTTCCTCATCACGCAGCGAAGGATCAGAAAGCTCGATCACTTCACCTTCCTTCTCCCCAATGGCACGCTCTACCTCCATTGTGCAAGGTAGCACCTAAGAACGACAGTATCGTCAGAGAGAGAACAAGACTGATAAACTTTAGCCATGACTTGAAAATTGCACCATGCCGCAGCTTGAACACAAGACAGAAAAAGCTTATGCAAGGCAGCATGAGAAGCTTCTCCACGGAACACTATAAGGTAATAACTTTACAAGAAAACCTATGGAGGATCAAATGGTTTAGAGTGAAGCAACCACAGATATATAATAAACTTTTTATGCCATTCCATTTACTGCAACCAATACTCTAAACTAATAAAACCTCAATGTCCTGAAAATGAAACAGATAAAATCTCCTCAGCTTCTGCTTAAGAAGACAAGGGCCAAAGATTTGTACGTGCTAAGAGATGCATACAATAAAAATGCAACCAAGAGGGGAAAAAATGCAGAAATTAAGTCACAAAAAACTAGTTAACTGGTGTATCTAGCAACCCTGAAAAAGAATTTACTTCGCTGCAAGAAACTTCTTGGCAAATAATGCTATAGTGTGATGATAGCTCCAGTGCTCCACACCACAGAACTCAGATGGTGTCGATATGACAAGAAATGATGCCTGATATAGTCAATAGCTAACTAGCAACAATGATAAATAAAATACTTGGCTGCATTAGCGAGTAACAAGACTCGAGTGCGATGATAGTAACCTTGGAGGGCAGTAGCACGGTCATCGGTTCAGGGCAACTCTGACTGAAAGTGATGATAGAGGGTTTGGGATCTCCATTCAGAAGCCCATCTTTCCTCTTTTCCTGTCCCAACTCGGTGATTCCATCGGTAGGGGATTGTGGTGGTGGCACAACCTCCAGTTGCTCGCGTTGTTCTATTTCCATTCCCTCGTCCAAAAGTGACATCTAAAAAAATACTCATTTAAACAGGTGATAAAAATATTCCAGTATTATAATTATATGTTAAAAACTAATAAATCTTCCATGATGGGCTATAATCTTAAACACACTGAACACAGTCAGTTCAGCTGAGCATATATAAGCTAAAATCTCTAACACAGGCTCACACAGCTCAAATTATTTCTTTCCTAGGTTTATCATATATTCCAGAAAATCCCAATGTCTAAGATAAAATAAATAATCCAGGAGGATTTCTTAACCAAGTAAAAACTATTAGCTTTAAAAGAATCATATTCAAATACCACATACCTCCATCTGCAATCAGAATATCTTACCTTACCTTAACAAAGCCTTTTGTCCCAAACAAGTTGGGGTAGGCTAGATATGAAGCCCTGTCACGAGGACTTCTCAGGAGGTCACCCATCCTGGTACTACTCTCGCCCAAATGGGTTTCATATCCATGGGACTGGCTAGTTTTTACGTTGGCTCGCCAAGCCTATCACAACCCTTAGATATGAAACCTTTCATGAGGACTTTCCAGGAGGTCACCCACCCTAGTACTACTCTCGTGGGTTTCATATCCATGGGACTGGCTAGTTTTTACGTTGGCTCGCCAAGCCTATCACAACCCTCCTCCTTTATCCGGGCTTGGGACCGGCTATGCCTAGAAGACATAGGCGGAGTTTGCAATCAGAATATCCATCAAACAAAAACAAACAACAGAAATCATGTCAGATGCGTAAAAAAGAAGACGAGAAAACACAAGTCATGCGCTTAAACTCTAAGCTGCGTTATAAAATGCTGCATATACATTCAGTCTTTAAATTTTGATTATGACCGGTAAGTAGGATGCATAGCTTCAGGCAGGGATGGCCACCACCGGGCGAGCAATGGCAGCCCCCCTGGGTCTCCGGATGACAAGTTAGGTATCCCTCTAACTTTGGCATGGAAGAAGCTCAGAGCTCTAGTCCGCACCTCAAGCCATGGAAGTTACGGGAAGAGAGGAAGGATATGATGGGACGTAAAATCATAGATACTTCCTGCATTTATTTTTTTATTTTTTTTGGCAGCAAGAGCCTTATAGATACTTCAACTAGTTTGTCACATCTTTTTGCTTTCCTGGCAGTCGTAGCCTTATAGATACTTCAAACTCAAATTAATGCTGAACTTCTGCTAATATTCAAATTAGTACAACAAATATAAAGCTGTGGCATTATCGATACTTCCTGCACTTTTTTTAACTTCATGGCAGCCGTTGAAGCGACGCTAGTCCATTTAGTAGCTTTTACAAGTAATAACTTTCCATGGTTGTGTTATGTTTTTGGTAGCCATCACCATTGACTATATCCTCAAAATTCCAATTGATTTCGAACTATTCATTATGTTGAATAGGGCTGCACAATAATTGTGGATGGGGCGTACTACAAATTCCAACAATTGTGTGGGGCGTATACAAGAAGTGTAGTCTGTACTTCTTCGGTTCAAGAAAAACAGTTCAAAATAGGTAATTGCCCGAAACGATTCTGGTGCTTAAACGATAATGCAACACAACTCAATGCTCAGTGCAGGCCATCCTCAGTCCCCAAGCTGAACAAAGCAAATTAAGGCTAAGCTAAACAAAAGCTAATAGAGGCTAGAGCTAGAATCCATGAACCACCGTCAAGCTACTTGTTCTTGCAATCTTGTTCTTTCTATTTGGGGGTCATTACGTACCGTGGATCACATCCCGTGAGCCAACCCAGCTCAACCCCTGCTTGATCCCAACCCTCGATTGGGGTCGACCATGTTATGGGACGCGGCAGTGACCCATGTTTCACACAACTCCAGCTAGATCGAACGGACGAACAGTGATAGAGGCGTACTCCCAAATCACCGATCCACGTTAGGACTATAGTCCCAGATCACCAATCCACATTAAGATTTGTCTAGATACATGAGAATCCATCTCAACCACTTAGAACTGATGAGAAAGTAAAACTAAAATTCCATACATTCTGAAGCAACTGTGTCGCATTGAAGTGCACCCAAATGCAAAGAACCTGGATTTTGTGCAGATGGCAGCGCACATGCAACCAATTTGATGGTTTACCCAAATATCCACACGGAGTAAGCACGCACCTCTCTGTACTTCTGCAGGTAGAGCTTGAGGGGTTCGATGTAGTCCTCAAACCCCAATGTTGCCATCGCCCACAGCAGGTCGTCACCGGTCATGGGCTCCCGCTTCTCCCTTTTGCATCTGTCGCTTGCACTGCACAAAATCGACGAACTCAACACAAAACCGACTAAAAAGGCTAAAATTAAAGCAAACAGCGGAGGCTCATTTACTCGCTGGTGATGAAGGAGATGAACTCGGAGACGAGCTCCTGCACGGCCTCCTTGGCATCCTTGTCGATCTTCCCGTTGGGAGGGATGGCCTTCCTCATGATGCGGCTGATGTCAGCGACGGGCAGGACCACGTCCCGCTCCCTGAAGCCACCGGGGCTCCCCCTTGCGGCCACGGGGCTCGCCGGCTCGTCGGCCATGCGCTCCCGCCTGGACCACCGGCCTCAACGGAAGCACTAGATTTATCAGATCGAGCAACTCACCGTCTCGCCGCAACAAAGACCAAACCCTAACCCCTGGAAGGTTGCGCGGAGGTCCGAGAGCAGAAGAGCCAGAGAGCGGATTGGAACGAGGAGGAGGCGTCGTCACCTTATATACGGAGGCGCGCCTGAGAGCTGAGGTGCTGAGTGCTCCAGGGGCCAGAGGTGGTGAAGAGAGCGGAGGAGGCGAGGCGGTGCCAACCTGCGGTGAGAGCCTTTTACCGGAGGGAGAAGTGAAAACGCGCCGACACACATTTTTTCTGGTACCACCCACTGACCCACCCACGGCAAGCAAACGTTTCCACACCCGGAGCATGAGCCACCAGGCCAGCGCCTGGTACTCAAACGACGCGCTTTGTTTGTTTCTAAAAAATTTGTGGGGATTAATGGATAATCCCCACATTGACTGGGTGAAACATCACGCTTCACCCAATCATATCAAATTCCTAATCCCAATCTAAGGGCTCATTTGATTCAAAATAATTGCAAAGGATTTGGGTAGGAATGAGGAATGAATCCTATAGGAAATTTTCCTATATTGATCATTTGATTTGTAGGATTGAATCCTATAGGAAAAATTCCTATAGGAAAAATTTCTATAGGAATCATTGTACTACTTCCCATAGGAAATCTAACATTCATTCTAACCTCATTTTACAATTCCTTTGATGAAATCAAACAAACTTTGGGTGCATGCAAAATCCTATAGGATTGGGTGGACATGACATTGGAATCCTACGATTTTCCTATTCCTACAATTTTCCTATCCTACTAATCAAATAGGCCCTAAGGGAGAGGTACTGTTTTTGGTATTCAATAAGAGCCTGTTTGGTTTCCTACATCAGTTTTGGCCATTTTGGCTCCGTGGCCCCGCAGGTCCTGGCATTGAAAAACGAGCTCTTATCCATGTTGTGCAGTTTATTTGGTTGCCCACAAAAAGGCACGCAGGCCCGTTTAGCGTGATGTAAGTTTTTCATCTCCGTTGTTTGGTCCAACCTCCTATCTACATAGTGATCTTATCCCACACCACCGGAGTTGAACTATGTACTATCACCATGAAAAGCGGCGAGCAAGACAACGATGCGCCGACGGTCCGGGCTTAGGTCGTGTAAGAGTTTCGCCGGAGGTTGCGGTGCAGATTAAAAACACACCTACGGCGGCGAACAGTGGCGACCCACGATGTACATTAGATGCAGTCTAAATATCTACAAAGTTCAATACAAGATTTACTCGTATATGTCTTCCGAAATAGAAAAGTTACAAAAGTTGTGGGAAACGTCGAGATGAAATTGCTCGTGAAAGGATTTTTCAAAACATCAACCGAGTGCGACAAATTTGACAAAATTCATCTAAAAAAGTTCGAAACGTCGGTTTGAAATTGGCAAGTTATGCTCGATGAAACTTGAAACTGAGTGCTAGAATGGAACCTACTCATCGACGCACACATATTTCGTGTAAACAATTTTTTGAATCGAAGTGTATCTGTGTGGATTAGAGAGCAATGGAAAATGAAAAGGGAAAAAGGATAGCGAGCTTCCTCGTGCTAGACGGTGCGGACGAGGACGACTGGTGGGGAGTGCGCCTGGCGTGGTGCGTCCATGGAGGAGGGCCGGAGGAGCGGCGAGATGGCCAAAGTTGGGGAGGCGAGGCCAGAGGGCAGGAGGACCTCGCGCTCGCGCTCGCTCGTGCTCGAGACGGGCTCGCTCGTGCTCGAGACGGGCTCGCTCCTCCCCCAGGACGGACGGCTGCTGCAGTACGCCAGTGCGCCGTAGTACGCCGCCGGGAGCTGGGGGCGCAGTGGCGCCAGCAGTCGTCCTCGCGGCCGTCTCCTCTGTAGCCCACCCTGAAGGAGAATAAGGAAGGTGAGCACACCAAAGACTCGTATCCACTCAGCCAAACCTGTTTGAACAGTGCCCAAAAATACACTGTGGGAGGTTGGCTCTAGAAAAACAGCCGAGGTGCTTTGAAGTTCGTGCGATACAACAACGTGGAAGCGGGGCAACCCACCAAACGTCCGTTTTTGCACCAGCGGGTCTGGCCGACCTCCACACAGGAAACTAAATACGCCCTAAAATACACTAGAGTTTGGAGAAAAGTAGGGATATAACCTATCAAATACATTAGAAACAAACGGTCCTTTGAGATATGTGGGGATTTAGGGTTTAACTGGGATAATCCCCACAAAAAATCTTGAAACAAACAAAGTCTAAAGGGTTAATTTGGTTGCAGGGGGAGATATCCCATGGAACTAAACCCACGAGGAAAATTTTCACGTGCACACGGGATCCCCTCCCACCACGGGGGAGATCTCCCCATGTTTTCTGTTGCCCAGATGGGAAGGCGGAGTAGGGGAAGGCGGAGGGTGGAGTTGGAGGAACGAAGGAGAGGGAGGAGGACGAGACAAGGTCGCGTAGTCGACTTGCGAGAGAGGCGGGGAGATTTTACCGATGTGCGGAGGTGGGGGCAAGCGACCGGGGGTTTCACGCGGATCAAGCCGAAAATTCCCTTTCCTGATGCCACCAAATGGGCCGCTGAAAAAACCAGGTTGCAATTTTCACATGGGCTTCGCACCGAGGGAAAGGACAAGGATCTCGCGCGGATCCATCTGAACTGAATGACTCCGTGATAAATGCACTGAATCATGCTGTAAGTATTTTCTGTTGTAAATTGGTAACTAGAGTTGACACACTATTGTACGAACAGTGTTGTTGTTGTTGGCCCAATATCTTTTTTTGATGCTCCAGATCCTTTTCCAGAGGAATCAGATTTTGTTACACATTATAGAGACAATATACCACCTGCAATTACAAGGATTACCACTGCAACAACTAGAGGAAGGGGAATATCGGAATGGCAACTCTTAAAGGAGGCAGACGAGGATCAAGAGTTGGAGGAAGGGGACTATCTTTTGATGGTGTTGCTGCAAGAAGAGGGGACACATGGACAACTACAAGGGATCCTACTACAAGAGGTACATGTCGTGTCTTGGATGACGGACACCGGGAGTAAAGGATACCCCTTTTTAGGTTCGGCATAGGGCGCGAAGGAGGCTGAAAGACGTCTCACCCGGGAGGTGCTCGCCAAGTTCTTCAACGGGACAGACAAGCAAACAACACAGAGACACAGGGAGTTTTACCCAGGTTCAGGCCATCCGGAGGCTAAAAGCCCTACTCCTGCATGTCTGGATTGAGGTGTTCATCATGGAGTGGATTACAAGGGTGTTTCTGGGGTGAACCCGGCAGAGTACCGGCCGGAGGTAGACGAAGAGCAGATCCTGCCCTGGGGAGATCACCTCTCTCTCTACCCTCCGAACCCTAATCTAGTCTTGACTTGCATCCAACTTGTTCCTCTCCTGCCTCGGTGCCTTGGTCCTCTTTTTATAGGCTAAGGGGATACCCACTACAACAAAATCAGCACATAGAGACATTTCGCATGTGACGCGTTTCTTTTCGTCTTTAGATGAGTAAAACACCCCTATGTAGGGATGTTTTTTGAGATGCTCCACATTGCGTCACATTTCCTTTATCTAAAAGAGAACAAAATAAATAATCTTAACAATTTATAGATTAGTTAAGACGAATTTTGAGACGTTTTTAACACGTCTTTAGGTGCATAGGAAATTAGTATGCCTTTCCTCCAAGTAATCAAAGTTACTTTTTATCGAGTAAAATGTAATATACGCGGCTGAAATACGAACTTGGTGTTGGCGCTGACTATTTTTAGTTTTACCGCTCAAGAAAATAAAATTCCCGCTTTCTGTTTCACGAAAATATTGACTAATATATAATTCACCAAACTTTCCCGTCGCCTCCATGTTTTGGCCGCCATCCCATTTTTCGGCTAGATCCGATCCGCATGGTCCTTTCAGCGCCGCCGACGCCTTCCCCATCGCGAGCGGCGCACCGCTCCTCGCCGTCTTCCCGATACCACAACGTCGTATCGCCTCCAACAACTGCCCGGCGTCGTCCCCACCCAAGAGCCTCCCTATCCCCTTTCCTCCACGATCGGCATCTGAATCATTGGCATCTGCAGCATCCAGTGTCGCCCTCATCCCCGGCAGTGCTCCGCTGCGACTTCATCTTCTGCTCCAGCACCATCTTCGTGCTTCTCCTCCCCAAGCCTTTGACAGCGCCATGCTCCGCCTGCACTACTTTCCTTTCTTCTCCAGAACCAGCGATGGGCACCAGTGCGCTGCTACTTGAGTCAAGGGAAGATTGGAAGATTTTCAAGTTGAACGCTGTAATTGTTTCGCAAATAATTTCGCTCTTCTCTCTCACTTTCAGATACATCTTTATGTTATTCTTTGGGTATTGAAGGTTTCAGGATTAGGTGGTGGATTCAGCTCTTGATGCGATTCTGTGAGGTATTGCAATTCCTAGTGCAACTCGACTAGATGGGTATCCCTAAAGCACTCCTGCCTCAATTCGTAGCCATGGGCTGCTGCAGTGCCACCTACAGCCAGATTCCCTTATTTGGATCAAGGATTTAAGGTAAAAACCAGATGATTGTACTTCGGATGTATGTATTTTTTGTACAATCTGATGATTATGCCTTGATGTTACTGCATTCTATGTTATATATTCATGCTTAATGTATTTTTTTGGATGCGCTAAAACCATTTCTTTGTATTAAACTATTACATGGAGAAGCTATTTTCTATCAAAGAAGTTACTTTTGTTGAGCTATATCAGTTTTGATAATTATCAAGTAATAAATGATTAGTAAATTGTACAACTTTCTTTGCTTGTACCGCTATATGCTAATCTCTTCAAATTATTGTATTACATATAGAACACGGAGTTTGGAGATTTACACCCCAAGGAACAAGGATGGAAAATCATAGGATGACTCCAGCCGAGAGACAACAAACAGATCCTTTTGGCAAAACAAATGTACGTATCTTTTTTCTTTTGTTTAATTTGTGATGGTCATCAAGGCAGAATGATCAATGTTTAACTCTATATGCCTCAAAATATCAGCGTGAATAACATGAAGTAGGTTAGTTTTTGTTTCGTAGCAGAGTAAATTAAAAACTGAAGTATTCGGAAACTGAATTATTTTATCGTGTAGTCAGTAGGTACTTCAGTTTTGATATTTCACAGTATTTTGAAATAATGTGAATACTTAATTAGATCTTCATTTGCCAACTCACGTCTCATTCCAAACCTCGGAACTAGTGAGCATGCTTTCATTTCCTTTACTAGGATAGCGTTGCTAGATTTATCTTGTTTGTTCTTCGGTGTTTGAGCAACTGCTGCACAGTCCACTTTAATCTCTATTTTCTTTATGACATGCTGTAGCATTTTGATGGTCTTCAGGGCGGATACATTGTTGTTCAAATGAACTTGTCGTATTGAAAATTCTAGCTTATTGTAGGCAATTTCTCACGAACTTCATACTGCAATTTGTATCTTATTCTAGGCAATTTCTCACGAACTTCATACTGCAATTTCTATCTTATTATAGGCAACTTCTCACTTTCGCCTAACTTAATTTGCAGATTGACTGAGAGCTAAAGAAGATTGAACTGACTGCAGATGGAAGGACTAAATCATTAGTTTCTGCCTCGACAAAGCTAGAAATAGATATACTATTAATTTAGGAAGGCAATCCTGGGTCAAATATAGGATATATTATGAATTTTCTTGTTCACTATCTTTCCCGATGTATTGCATTTTTTATGTCGACATTTGAATCAGGTGTGAACTCCATTTGCTATTAATACAAGTTTTTGCTGTGGTTGCCCTATAATTTCTGGTGTTCTTGGTATATTGTCTGCCTTGTACGCTGCCTGAACGAGATATGAGGAATAGCACTTTTTACACAAATATACAAAGAAAATGGATCGTATGGATGAGTATCCAATTGGAGACGCTTTGTTAAAAAAAGACACGTGTATGATGTACATATGTACCGAGAGCTGTATATGATAATATAAATTATGCGTATAAATTTGTATACATACATTATAATGTGTACTAAGAAAACGTCTTTAAGATCAGTTGACACACTTTGTAAATCGTCTTTACAATATGTAGACATGCTTTCACAACGTCTCAGCACAGCGTCTTACCATGTACACACGCTTAGCAAGCGTCTTTACAGTAATTGAGACGGTGGATAAGAAGACGCTCCAGACACGCTTTAGAGAAGCGGCTCTACGACTCTCTAGAGATGAAATATCGCGTCCCACGCCTTGCTATTTAGCGTCTCTAGGTGCTTGTTGTGTTGTAGTGACCACAGGCGCACGCGAGGAGCGTGAGGGGTTTAGGCGAGAGAAAAACCCCCGGCGGTCCTTGGAGGAGACGTGGCCTCTTCTCCTCCAAGTATCTTGAGTGATGTCGCTGTGAAAGTGCATGGGTTGCCCCATGCGTGGTTTTGGTAATTAATGACAATCCTTATGGACTAATGTTTGCATTGAGATATCCTTGTAGATCTTGTCCATAGGAAAAGATTGGAGTTCATGTGTTGGACTCTAGAAGATTACATGATGACCAAGGTTCCATCCAAGGGTTTATATGAAGAATGGTCATGTGAAGAGTTGAGCTTAGTGCAAGCATGGTTTGGAAAAGAAGATTGAGTGAACTTCATGTTATCTCCAAGCCATCATATATATCAAGATAAGAAGATGAAGTTCAAGTGGATTCATGAAGACGGAGCGTAGCAAGGCTCTCCCATCCCATCTTGGTGTATGGGGAGTATTTGGAGAAGTCTTCATCAAGCATGTGCTAGCAAGCACAATCAAGAAAGGTGTTCCAACTTGAGGGAGTCAAGATCGTCATCATCTAGCTCAAGTGGAATGCGCAAGGCAAAGGTATGATCTTGATAGGTTTTCTATTTTACCGGTCTCGTGGTGTTAGTGGGAGACCGGGTTATAGGATAGACGGCGTACTATCAAGAGGGGCTCTCAAGTGAGTAACTTGATCGCATCTTTGTGGAGAGCTCAAACCTTTGCATTCTTGGCATATCATCTTTCTTCGTTCTTATTTGGCTTTTATCCATGTGAGGATTTAGAGCTTGTGTTCATCTCCATGCCAAGTTCTAGTTCATCAAAAACGGATTTCATGAATATCTTGTTGCGTTTTTTATGTTGGAGGTTTTACCGGTGCGTCTTTTCTAAGAGAGGTCGAACTCTCTCCTTATGGTCTCCTCCCCACATGATGGACTATGATGTTTCTATGCATGATCTTGTAAAGCTCTTCATTGCGATTCCGACAAATCCAAGATCATCGAAATCGGAGTCCGGATGGAAAAGTTGTTGTGTTTTCGTGTTGGAAATATTATCGGTTTATCCGTGAGGAAAGTTCCACACCTTCCCATGTGTGTCAACTTAACTCTCTTTATGGTTCTTAATATCTTTCCAACCTCGTTGGTTTCATCCCATTTGGAGTTTTCTCGCAAAAGTTATGGGCGTTACAATTTCGGGTTCTGGGTGGCCAGCTCCTAGGCCGGGCGCCTCGGATGGGTGGTCGACCCACAGGCCGGCTCCTCTGTTGCCTCTGAAGCAGCGTGAGGCCGGCTCCCAGGCCGGCCTCAGATTTTTTAGGGGACCTATTTAAGGGGTTTTCTTCCCCAATGGATCAAAAATAACTTGAGCTCGTTTTTCCCCTCTCTCTCCTCCATTGTTGACCTTTGGAAAAGCTTGCCTTCCTCTCAATCCCTCCCAAGTGGCCACAAAAGGCCTCAACCGCACTTCTTGTTTAATGGAATCATCTTCCTTGGGAAGTGTTCCATGCACTTCTTGTGTTGACATTTAGAGCTTGTGAGCTTGAACTTTGGCGTGTCCCTCTTCCTTGGGAAGTGTTCCATGCACTTCTTGTGTGGAAACTGAAACTTCACATTCCCTTCTTTTGAATCAATGATGGCACCTGTAGTACGAAGAAAAGGTCTTTCAAGAATAATTGGACTAGAGGTTTTATTCCCCATATCCATGATTAGAAAATCAACAGGCACAAAAGTCATATGTAACTCTACCATAACAGCACTTACTTTCCCTAAAGCATGTTTAATGGAATCATCAGCAAGTGCAAGTTCAATAGAGCATTTTTCAAGATTCTTTAATTCAAGTACTTCATATAGTTCCTTAGATAAAACAGAGACACTAGATCCTAGATCAAGTATAGCCTGGTGTGTCTCTTTTCTAATGGTTACTAGGACTTTGGGAATCCATATATCCCCAAGCTTAGGTGGTATCATAGCCTCTTGGTTGTACCTAGCAATCTTTTCTTTCAAGACATGATTAGCAATATAAGAACCAAAACCTGCTTGGTTAACATTAATAGAAGGATCACTTGCAAATTTTTGTAAGATAGATATTAATTCATGCAAGCTACAATTCTCTAAGTCAAGCAATGGTTCCTTGACTTCACTAAGCATTTTAACTTCCTCAATCCAAACAAAATTCTCTTTTCTTTTCTTTAAAGCAGCACTCAAGGCTATTTGGAGATCATCCCCTTTTTCAACATAATTCTTAATACCCTTGTCTAAAGGTCCCAACATAGAAGATATTCTTTCATTTAATTCCCTAGTTAACTTCTTTTTAGACTTGGCATAATTCAATATAGTTTCCATTTTCAAAGAAATTCCTGAAATAGTGTTGTTTGTCTTCTTAATACTAGATTTTGTATGAAGGATAAATGAATGCATCTCATTTTTAGTATGATAATCTTCCATATAAGTTTGTAGACATAATATGGACCTATCCATAGAAACTTTTAGTTGTTTGATCATAATTTCATCTTTTGATTCTATAGAAGTCCCAAATAGGTTTTCCATTAGATTATTAGCATGTGAGGTATTTCCAGAGGCAAATCTTCCACTTGTCAATGAGTCTAGAAAACATTTTGACCACCCATCTAGACCATTATAAAAGTTTCTTATCAAAGTAGCAGGGGTATATTTGTTGACACCATTTTTACTAATGCCATTAATTCTATACCAAGCATCCATTAACGACTCTCCATAGTATTGACCAAAATTGTTCATTTCAACACTAGAAGCCATTTTAATAAAGTTTTTATGTGTTTTTTAATTTTTTATGCAAAACTGAAAATAAAATGACACTAAATGATGCAAACCGAAATAACAAATGCAACACAAAATGCAAAACTGAAAATAAATATGCAAGACAATGACAAAACAAGATTAATTGCTTTGAAGGTAAAGATGGATAAGATGATGCTCACGTAGGTGCAATCTCCCCAAGCTTAGGTGTTAGCACAAGTTGGTGATGAAGTTGACTTGGTGAGATATCCTTGGATAAACCGGCGCCAGAAAACAGAGCTAGTGCAGGGGACCCTTGGATAAACCTTTTAGCAATGATTCCCTGGCAACGGCGCCAGAAAACAGTCTTGATGGCCCTTCACGTAGTTACCTGCGTGAAAAGTAAATGGGTTAGGTTGAGACTCCAAGTGCAGAGTGTGTAGTAAGTGGAAGACGTGTTTTCCCCACGAGGGGTGACTCGAGGGTTTAATATCGAACTCTCGGGGAATCAGTAGTGAAGGTTTATCTTCCTATCCTTGTTTTGGTTACCTACAAAACAAAGTAAATGTTTTGGTCCTCAACCACACCAAGTGGTTGTCAAGCACAAGGTGTGAGAATGATATCAAGATAATATGCAATGCAAACAAGAAATAAATATGCAATGGTGGTAAATAAATATGCAAGGATGGTGGTAGCAATGATAAATGATATTTTTGGGTTTTATATGATGAATGCAAGATTTAAAAGTGTTTTTGTATTTTCGGATTTTTAAATGGCAGAAAATGGTAAAAGTGGTTGGAAAGGTGTTTCTTATGATTAAAAATGGACCGGAGTTCATGGTTTCACAAATGCACTCTCTCTTTAATAAAGTGGTAGACAATGGAACACTAGAGTTGACATATGAGATTGCAACACAACAGTTTAATGACAAGTTATAATTATATGGGCATCACGTCCTAACATAGAGACCTTTTGGTTATTAGTCTCTCTTATACTCCACCAAGATGCGAACTAAATCATAACACCTCAGTAATTAAGATAACTCAGAGTATAGCAATAAGTATCATGACATGAAGTTAAAATAAGAACATGCTAGATCTAGTCATGGAGTAGTGGCAATGGTCACACCCACATCTCCGGTAGCATGGTATTTCTTTTTATCCCTAGTGAGGCAACAAAGTAAGGTAGAGATACCCAAGTGGATCGCAGAACTTTCTCTCACGTTCACTGCACTAGCCACCCCCCGTTACTCCAACTAATGCACACGTTCCCCCTCACACGCTCTCATAAACATGTTTGATCATGACAAGTAAATAAGAACGGGGTACATAATATGCATCTACTTTCATAACTGAAACAAAACCATTGCAATCTCAAACATATATTAACTCATAAAAAGATCCACCACAAAGGTATTACATAGATGACCGTAATCATGTTCAGCAGCTCATACGGTAGAGAGGAGAAGTCACAGGTTAGGAGCGCGATGAGCGGAGGGTCGTTGGAGACGACTCTCGGGCGATTCTGGGCCATCGGGCGCTGGTATGGCCGACGACGACGACGGCGACGGAGGTGTCAGCCTGCGATATCTCTGTCGCACGCCATCGCCGGTCATGGAGATGACCATGGAGGAGCGCCGGTCGAGGGTAAGTAGAAGAACTGACAAACGTCAAGCACAGAGGTATGCTGCTCTAACTCTGGAACACGGTTCTCCGTCGCTGGTGATCAAGGCGGCGACGCCATTGAAGGTACGGAAAGCACCGTCCTTTCGTCTTCCGTTCGGGAGGCCGGCGCAGCTTAAAATTCCAGTACTCGAGCCCACCATCACTGCGACTGATGACGGATCGGGGGACTGGGAGGTTGTTCAACGTCGTCTGCCTCGATGCTCCGGCGATGCGTCGCCGGCGGGATGCATGGATCCGTGACACGCGAATCGATGAATTCAAATTTGAAAAAACTTGTCAGAGGCCATGCGGGCCGGCTAGACAAACCGCTTTCGAAACAAAATATGACAGGCCCAATTGGTCATGCGGGCCAGGGTCTAGTGTTGGGAAATCAACGACGAGGTCGTATTGATCTAGGCCAAAGCCGTCACGGTCTGCGTTCGTTGTTAGGGTTTTCCCAAAACATCTCGCCGCCATCTGCTGTCGCGGCAATGGCGTCCAATGGCGGGGGGCGGGGAGCTGGTGGCGACGGACGAGCTCATCTGCCGGGTCGTGTTAACGGACAAGGCGGACCTCCGTTCCGAGGAGGAGCTATGGGACGTGGAAACTTCCATGTTGGTGGTCCAAGTGGAACAGCGGGTCAACCGGAGCATCGTCAGACAAACCATCCTGGTGGCTCAAGCGGAGCTGCAGGTATGGGACGTGGAAATTTTCATGGCGGTGGTTCAAGCGGAACAGCGGGGCTGCCGGATCACCGTCAGGCAAACCAGTTTGGTGGCTCAAACAATGCGGCAACCTATGATCAGCGTCAATCTGGTTTTGGAGGAGGGAACAATGATACCGGTTTGGGCACCTTCAATGCTGGCTCTGGCTTTAATGGTGGACAGCAGCGGTACCCTAATCGATCCTATACATATCAGCGAGGTCGTTTTGATGGCGGAAGGGGCTCATATCCGAGAGGAACAACTGGGGGATACACTGGTAATGGGGCGAACAGGAACAACATGGAAACTCTCAATGAGGAGATGCTTGCGAAGGTGGTACGCCAGGTTGCGGATGCGTTAAAGCAACCCAGGGTTTTATTCCCAGGAGGAAGCACAAACTCTCCTCTGCCTGGGAGTACTGCGGCGGCGGGAGCTGCGACTCCATCTCCGTCTATCTCACAGCAGCAACAGGTCTGGGTTGAGCGTCCCGGGAGTGGGACTGGAGTGACGGCAGCTGGGGAGGCTGCAGCAGGGAAAAAGGCCAAGAAATCTGACAAAGATCGCTGCTATCGTTGTGATGTGCACGGGCATCACGGCAAAGAATGCACTGTCGAGCTTTGTGATAATTGCGAGAGTAAGGAGCACTCGTCGGAGGCGTGTCCTTTACTGACTGCCCCGAAACCGCAAGTGATTATGCATGGGTTGATTAACGAGGGCCTGATGTTTTTTGAGCAGCCTATGACTGAGACTTATAAACCAAAAATTGATAATACACGTATGGCGGTGGTGACTGTGACAAAAGGGGAGCTCACAACACAGCAGGTCGTGATGCAACTTCAAAGATTGGTTCCGACAGATCAATTCTATTGGGATGTGATCCAAATAGGCCACAATATCTTCAAGGTGCTGTTTCCTTCCAAGAGTGAATTAGATAGGCTGCATACTTTCGGATTATGCAGAGTTCCAAACAGTACTTGTGAAATTTTAGTTGCTCCCTGGGTGACACAAATTGAGCCTATGCAATTGCTTCCACAGAAGTGGATTAGAGTTTATGACATCCCTCCTAAGACAACAGGAGACTTTTTATCTTTGTGGAGCCTGGGAACTTTGTTTGGGAAGACTATGAAGGTGGACATGAAATACACTCGCAAATATGGAGTTTTGCGTATACTCGTGGGCTGTGTTGATTACACCTTGATTCCAGCGAGCTGGTTGGTTTTTGTAAAAGATGGGTTCTACAACCTCAGGTTCAAGGTGGAACATTCAGTTGATGAAACTGATACGGCGGATGATGAGCCGAGATCACCACCACCACCACCTGATGACAATGACAAAAATGAGGAGTCTGATAAGGGGTCCAGAAACAATGAAAGAGTTAATTCGGTTGTCAATGGATATGAACAGATGGTAACAGATGAGGGTACAAAAGCTGAGGAAGAGCAGGGTAATGAAGGAAAGGTGTCTGATAATATGCAAGAAAAAACTGTTGGTGTTATTTTCTCCCCTGAGGTACAGAAGCAATTTCGGTTGGCACAGCAGGAGCTTCGTGCTTTGATAGAAAACGTGGACAAGGCAGCTGAAAATGGTACAGCAAAGGATGCTAGCGTAGCTGATCTGCAGCTGGATGAATGCCATGGTAGCGAACCTCATGATTTTATGCCCAAGACTATACTGGATACAATGTCTTACAGCGGCAGTGATAGCATTACCTCTGCCGGGGATCCATGTACGACACCTCGCAAGGAGTGCCGTGGCAACAACTTTGCGAACTCCCCTGCCAAGGAGCGTGGTGGGGATAGTTGTGGTCGCAGCATGTCACCGTTCAATTCTGAGGCTGATGTTACCTCTCCAAAGTCGACTCTCTTGCGGCCTACTCCTATAGGGCTCGATGGAGGGGTTTATATGGACAGACTTGGGAATCCTGTGGTGTCAAATACTCAGCAATGCGGGCTGGGATACGCTGGAGGTGAATCCATGATGTCAAGACCATCCGAGAGGGAGATTATGGCCTTTGGGGGAATGTCTGAAGTGGAGGTGCGATCTAGTCAAAGGTTGAGGGAACAGCCAAATGTGGATAGTCCTCAACTCGAGCGTGCGATGGATCTTACTTCACAAAGGAGGTGCGGCACTCCTAAAGGTACACCATTACAGTTACAGTCCAAGTTATCATTGTTATCTTTTTCTAATTCTGAAATTAAGTCTAGAGCGGATAGACTAGGTATTTCGTTAGGAAAAACAAGAGAGCAAGAGGGTTCCTCTATTACGGTTATCATGAATTTAGAAAGAGAGAGGGAGGTCATTTTTCTTAAGAATTCTTTACCTCCGGTTAGTGATGATTCAGAGTCTAGCTTGGTTATTAAAAGAGCAAACAATTTAAGCGAAGATTTAGAGGATGATGATTTAGAAGCCTCTGAAGATCATGCGGATCTTGATGAGACCTTGGCATCAATAAAATTGCGTCGTAAGAAATTTAGCTTCTCAAAACGTGCGGTTAGGAGAAGCACACGGGCTAGAAAAAAGGTAAAAGAAATTTAAAATGAAAGGTATGGTTTGGAATTCGGATGGGTTTGGCGATACAGCAAAACACCTTGCGGTTAGTGAATCGGTCAAGAAAATAAACTTGATTTTGTGGCGTTGATTGAGACAGGGAGGTCTTCTTTTACGACACCGTTTTTAAAATTCTTGGCTGGGGGCATGGAATATACGTGGTACTGCACTCCTCCACACGGGAGGTCGGGCGGTATGTTAGTAGGGTTTAATGATGCTGCTTTCACAATTATTGATGTGGTCTCAGGTGAATTTTGCGTCAAGTTTCACTTGAGATCAAAATCAGATGGGTTTCGTTGGGCTTTAGTTGTGGTCTATGGGGCGGCACAAGATGCAAAAAAACCTGATTTCTTGGCGGAGTTGGTAAGAATTTGTGAAGGGGAGACACTCCCAATGTTGTTGGGAGGTGACTTTAATATAATTAGAAGACAAGAGGAGAAGAATAATTCGAATTTTAATACTAGGTGGCCATTTATTTTTAATGCGATAATAGAAAGCTTAAGTCTAACGGAGCTACAAATGTCTGGGAGACAATACACTTGGTGAGTAGACGTGAAACACCGACGTATGAGAAGTTGGATCGTTTCCTAGCCAATGTTGAGTGGGAACAGAAGTATCCACTAGTAACGGTACAGGCTTTGACCCGTGCGGGGTCTGACCATACACCGTTGTTATTGGATACAGGGGACCAAGCGTTTTTGGGAAATAAGAATCACTTCTCTTTTGAGTTATCTTGGTTACGCCAGGAAGGTTTTTATGATATTATTGCCCGAGAATGGAATGCGGTCCAAAAGGGGGATAATCCAGTAGAGCGGTGGCAGAATAAAATACGACACTTGCGGCAATTTCTACGAGGATGGGCAAAACATTTGAGTGGGGAATATAAGATGCTGCGAGACAAATTAATTTTGTTAAGCAATGAGTTAGATATAAAGGCCGAGACCACTCCTTTAACACCGGCCGAGCGGGCTGCTAAGAAGGAGGCGGATGAGGGGTTGGCGAAGCTAAGACGTGATGAAGAAACTAAGTGGGCACAAAGAGCGAAAGTTAAATATATACAGGAAGGTGGGAGTAACACGCGATACTTCCATATTATTGCGAATGGAAAGCGTAGGAAAAAAAGAATTTTACAATTGGAGCAAGACGAGGGGACAATCGTTGGTCAAGAAAATTTAAAAAACTATATCTCTGAATACTACAAAAAATTATTTGGGGCGCCGGTCACAAACAATTTTTCGTTAAATGAGGAGTTTACTCATGATATGCCTCAGATCTCACATGAGGAGAATGAGATTTTGACACAAGAATTCTCAGAAAAAGAAGTGTTTAATGCGATCAAACAAATGGAACATAATAAAGCTCCTGGACCAGACGGATTTCCAGCGGAGTTTTATCAAAAATTCTGGAGTATTATAAAGATAGATCTAATGGCAATGTTTGCTCAATTGCGGGAGGGAAACTTGCCACTTTTTAAATTGAACTTCGGTGTTATTACTTTATTGCCTAAAAAAGAGGATGCTAGCCGAATAGAACAATATAGGCCCATTTGTTTGCTGAATGTTAGCTTCAAAATTTTTACAAAGGTTGGCACAAACAGAGTCACTTCTATTGCGAAGAAGGTTGTGCGTCCAACTCAAACTGCTTTCATTCCGGGCAGAAATATTCTAGAGGGGGTGGTAGTGCTCCACGAGACGATTCATGAAATGCATAGGAAGAAACTAGACGGAGTTCTTTTCAAAATCGATTTCGAAAAGGCTTATGACAAGGTTAAATGGTCTTTCCTACAACAAGCTTTAAAGATGAAAGGGTTCACATCTCAGTGGTGTGAATGGATCGCTAGGTTTGTCCAGGGAGGGAGTGTCGGGATAAGAGTCAATGATGATATCGGTCATTATTTTCAGACACTAAAAGGGCTGCGACAAGGAGATCCGTTGTCTCCTTTATTATTTAACCTCGTGGTTGATATGTTGGCCATATTAATCTCTCGTGCGAAGGAGGATGGCCAAGTGGGGGGTTTAGTACCACACCTAGTCGAGGGGGGGGGGGGTTTCTATCCTCCAATATGCGGATGACACGATATTATTTCTTGAACACGACATTGCGAAGGCCGTGAACATGAAATTAATATTGGCTTTGTTTGAACAACTATTGGGCTTAAAAATTAATTTTCATAAGAGCGAATTGTATTGCTTTGGGAAGGCCAAGGAGGAGCAGGAGGAATATCGCCGTATCTTTGGATGCGAACTGGGATCACTACCGTTTAGATATTTGGGGATACCGATTCATTATCGAAAACTTTTAAACAAGGAGTGGAAATCTGTAGAGGACCGGTTTGAGAGAAAATTGGCAGCATGGATGGCAAAGATGTTGTCGTACGGAGACCGTCTTGTGCTTATTAACTCGGTTTTAACAAGCTTGCCAATGTTTTTGTTGTCTTTTTTTGAAATTCCTAAAGGGGTAAGGAAGAGATTAGACTTTTATCGCTCTCGTTTCTTTTGGCAAAGTGATCAACATAAAAAGAAATATAGACTTACAAAGTGGAATATTGTTTGTAGACCGAGAGATCAAGGAGGTTTGGGTATTTCGGTATTAGAGATAAAAAATAAATGCCTATTGAGTAAATGGCTATATAAACTACTGAATGAGGAGGGTGTTTGGCAGGAACTTTTAACCAATAAATATCTAGGTGGTAAGACATTATCACAAGTAGAGGCTAAACCGCTAGACTCCCCTTTTTGGAAAGGCCTCATGAAGGTGAAGAATGAGTTTTTCGACCGTGGGAGGTTCACACTTGGTAATGGGGAGCAGATTCGATTTTGGGAGGATGTTTGGTTAGGACAGGCCTCTTTACAGAATGAGTTCCCGTCTTATATGCCATTGCTTCCAGTAAAAATATTACAGTGGCGGAGGTGTTTCGAACGATTCCTATTAACCTTCCTTTTCGTCGGACGGTAGTAGGGCAGAATAGATCGGAGTGGTTAAATCTAGTGGAAAGGCTAATGCGGGTCGATCTAGTAGATGAACCTGATAAATTCAAATGGCTGTTAAACTCGAATGGCTTATTTACGGTTAAGTCATTCTACGAGGATCTACTTAATGGTCACACTAGATATTTGCGTAAGTATCTTTGGAAGTTAAAAGTTCCACTAAAAATCAAGATCTTTTTATGGTTTCTTAATAGAAAAGAACTTTTGACTAAAGACAATTTGGCCAAAAGAAGATGGACAGGCTGTAAAAAATGTGTCTTTTGCGATGGAGATGAGTCTGCTGAACATCTTTTTATAAAATGTACCTTTGCTAGAGATATTTGGAGATTAGTACATTTACTTTTAATGTTTACCCTCCGACTAGTATTGCTAACATGTTTGGCAGCTGGTTGAATGGGATAGATAAAATGACAAAAGCTCGCATTCGGGTTGGTGTTGCGGCCATTCTGTGGGCTATATGGAATTGCCGAAATGATATTATCTTTAACAAAACATCATCTATCCATTATTTGCAGGTGTTACACAAGGCGTTGTACTGGATCAATTCGTGGTCCTTCCTGCTTCCTGTGGATCAGCGTGGCCTTATGGACGCTGGATGTACCCGTATGATGACGGTCGTGCGGGCTATCTTCACTCGGGCTGGGTGGTTTCATCCTAGAAGGCTAGATGATTAGTGAACTTCTTTTTGAGTGGCTGATCTTTGTAGCCACCTTAAGCGACCCATGAATTGTAAACTTTGAAACCTTTGAAGATTAATAATTGCGGAAGGCTGTGTGCATCTCTTTGATGCAGAGGCCGGGGATCCGCACCCCCTTATCTAAAAAAAAAAAACAGCTCATACGGTACTAATTAGTGAAGCTCAAGAGAGAGAGAGATACATAAGTTACTTCCACAAACCCATAGTCCAGAGGTGGACTACTCCCTCTTCATCATGGAGACAGTGGAGAAGTCGTTGGAGAAGATGGAGACCATGCCGGCAGCGCCCCGCCGGAGTTTTCCCCCTCCAATCTGCAACTCCAGGTCTCTGTTTCTGTGTTTCTGCGGCGCTCCTTCCAGAGAACGTCGGGGGACAATTTTTATAGGCGGTTTTAGGTCAAAACCGAGTCGGTGGAGGAAAGATCGACGGCAACGGAGCTCCGAGGACCAAAAGGGGGGGGGGGGTCCCACGTGGCCAGGTACATGGGTCGCGTGGGCCCACTCATCTGGGCCCTCGGGCCTCCGCTTGTTTGCTTCCTTCGCTCCCACGCTTTGTTCCTTCCAAAAACTGATGCTCGTAAATTTCCAGGTCATTTGGATGTTGTTTGGGTCCCTGAAACATTAAAATATAGAAATAGGGTTTTCTGCCTGCGCAGGGTTAATTCCATAAAAAATAGGAAAATCATAAAATATTCCAAAAATCATTATAAAACAGTGATATAACCCTTATATGATGCAAATATGACTGGAATATAAGTAAAATAATGCAAAGTTCATGTATGCATTTTACATGCATCAGTTGGCTCGGCTTGGCTGCTCCTTTCTATATATTTTTTTGTCCTTTTTCTTTTTCTATTTATGATTTTTCTTATTTCTTTCATAACTTTTGTTTTAAAAGTCCAAATTAGGTCAAACTTGTTTCCACGAATTTGTAAAATCAAAATTTAACATTTAAAACTTTCACACACACTTTTCCAACATATTTTGTAATTTGAATTTCCAAAATATGTTTAAATGTAAATTTGGCACTTCATGACAATATAAAATTAGGGTTTTAATAAAATCATTTGTGGCTTATTAAAATCAAATAAATTACCACAAATGTAAATACTGCAAGTTAGTTAATTTAAACTTAATTTTTAAATAAACATAATTGAATCAAAGTAAATTTGTAAATAAGAACATGCTTTAAATAATATCAAACACTTTATAAATTCTGTTTTAGGGCTTATTAAATTATTGTTGTCTTAATAAAATTTGGAAAACATAATCTAAACATTTATTATTGAATGTTTACTATTTAAACCCATGTTTGTGTTCAATTTATTCCTTGGATTCATTTTATGTTTTAAATGTTGAGGAATTATTATAAATCCATAATATGCTTTTGGGCATTTAAAATAATCTTAACCACTTTGGAAGTGTTGCTTTAGGGTTTAGTAAACTCCAAAATTCTAAAACATATAGTTTAATCAAAACCATTTTAGAAATAGGCATACTTTAATTATCATAAACACTTTGCTAAAGAATGGTTTTAGAGTTAAATAAATAGTCAAAAGTTAATTATTTAAAATCAAATAATTGGAATAAGACATTTTATGAAATGAAGTTGTCTTTGAAAATTTTAAAACACCTTGCCAAATATATTGGGGTTTATGAAATACTTTGGATAAAAGAATTTACTAAACTCAAATTTTGAATTAAAGATTACTTGGAATTAAACTAATAATTGTTTTGAAGATGCCAAATGTCTCCTATTATTTGGTTTCTATTATAATTTTAATGTTTTCTTTTTAACAAAACAAAAGTTTTAAATTTTTGTGATTTTTGAACATTCCAAATATTGGGATGTTACAGACTACCACCCTTAAAAAGAATCTCGTCCCCGAGATTCGTGCAAGCTGGGAACAAAATGCAAGTGCTGGGAATGATTCTGATAACTGGGGAGGTTGAAGTAATGTAGCTGCTGACACAGAAACTGCAAAACGAGTAGAGATTGATTTCGCTGATTGGGGAGGCTAGAAAGAAGATAGGCTTGGGCAACAGGGTTTGGAGTATCTGGGTTTAGGCAACTGGGTTTGAATTATCTGGGTGGGCTACCACCCTTAAAAGAAACTTTTGTTGGTAGTCTAGAAATCTTGTCTTCGTCTCTTGAGTATTGTTGTATCGTCCTGAACTTTCTGGTATAGGATGTATCAGCACCTTGTTGGGATTTGAGGTCTTGAATCCTTGAGTAGACTTTCCCTCACGGTAGAGTTGTAGAAGAAATCCTTTGAACTACTTTTGATATTAAAGGGTCTCTCTTTGGGTCAATAAGAAGACCAAGATGAGAGGAGTTCACCACAACACCATTATCACCAATCACTTGGTGTCCTAGGGTAGAGATGTCATGGATCAAGGATGTGATTGTTCCTTCATATAAATGAATTAACTAAGTTGGGAAGCATTTTTCTGTTGAATGGCCGGCAGTACCAAAGGGAACTGGTCCTCAGATACTTGTTGTTAAAAGGATAGGATATCTGGTTTGGTTTGGCATGGGTGAGTCGAGATACAAAGATACTAAGGAGAATCCTACGTCAACAGAGCAGATCAAGGCAATTCATCTTACAAACAACATCTAACAAACAGCAAACAACATGGTTCAAACACAAACAAACAATCTAGTATTGTCATACAACCTAAGTTGGTATGACAAATACACTAACACGATATCGTTGTTCTAATTAAGTGGTGGTCTCTAGTCTTTCTCCTTCTTGAGTGCTTCAAGTTCTTCTTCAACTTTCTTCAAAATCTTCTAAGTGTTTGAGCTCTGAATCTGGGTTCTTCAGTAGTGCTTCGTGTTGAATCGTAGTATATCAAAAGAAGTAACAGACTCACACTTCAAGTACTTGGTCGTCACCAAACATGTCTTCATGGATACCAAAGAGATAGGTCATCTAGAACAAGAGAAGATATTTTCAGAAAGTTTGACAGTAGATGAGAGTACAAGGAAGATAAAATGAAAAGTTTTGTTTTTAGCAAACTAAATAAAAATAGATTTTCAATCCTATGGTCAAAACCTATTTGTATCTAAACCAAGGGTTTCGAACCTACAGGCAACACAGTGCTCTGATACCATCTGTATCGGACCTGCACTTAAAAATTGGCAAGTCCCTGTGTATAGTGCAAATCCCTGGATCGATTCGTTTGCACACACAGTCTAAGATGAAATATCACAACAAAGTATCAATTATTACACGTGGATCCAGTACTTAGGAAAATATCCATTACAAATTGCATAGCACGAAGCTAGCTTTGAAAGAGTAAAGCAGCGGAAATAAAAGTAGCAGTGAGTCTCCATCATCTTCATGTGGCACAGGCGAAACATGTTGGTTGCAGTCTCAAAACCCTTAAACGAATCCTCACTCATCGTCGGAACAATCTTAGCAGTAGGAGGAGTAGGATCAACAGTTGATAAAATTCCCGGGTCTCTCCGAAAGATCGACGGATGACAGGTGGGGTCCGCCTGTCAGTGGGAGAGAGAGGAGAGAGAGGCCTGCGGGCTATAGTTGGGCTGCGCTGCGCGGCTACGCGCTGGTTGCTGGGCTAGGCCGTGGTTGGCTCGGCTTGGCTGCCCCTTTCTATATTATTATTTTTGTCCTTTTTCTTTTTCTATTTCTGATTTTTCTTATTTCTTTCATAACTTTTGTTTTAAAAGTCCAAATTAGGTCAACTTGTTTCCACGAATTTGTAAAATCAAAATTTAACATTTAAAACTTTCACACACACTTTTCCAACATATTTTGCAATTTGAATTTCCAAAATATGTTTAAATGTAAATTTGGCACTTCATGACAATATAAAATTAGGGTTTTAATAAAATCATTTGTGGCTTATTAAAATCAAATAAATTACCACAAATGTAAATACTGCAAGCTAGTTAATTTAAACTTAATTTTTAAATAAACATAATTGAATCAAAGTAAATTTGTAAATAAGAACATGCTTTAAATAATATCAAACACTTTATAAATTCTGTTTTAGGGCTTATTAAATTATTGTTGTCTTAATAAAATTTGGAAAACATAATATAAACATTTATTATTGAATGTTTACTATTTAAACCCATGTTTGTGTTCAATTTATTCCTTGGATTCATTTTATGTTTTAAATGTTGAGGAATTATTATAAATCCATAATATGCTTTTGGGCATTTAAAATAATCTTAACCACTTTGGAAGTGTTGCTTTAGGGTTTAGTAAACTCCAAAATTTTAAAACATATAGTTTAATCAAAACCATTTTAGAAATAGGCATACTTTAATTATCATAAACACTTTGCTAAAGAATGGTTTTAGAGTTAAATAAAAAGTCAAAAGTTAATTATTTAAAATCAAATAATTGGAATAAGACATTTTATGAAATGAAGTTGTCTTTGAAAATTTTAAAACACCTTGCCAAATATATTGGGGTTTATGAAATACTTTGGATAAAAGAATTTACTAAACTCAAATTTTGAATTAAAGATTACTTGGAATTAAACTATTTTTTTTTTGAAGATGCCAAATGTCTCCTATTATTTGGTTTCTATTATAATTTTAATGTTTTCTTTTTAACAAAACAAAAGTTTTAAATTTTTGTGATTTTTGAACATTCCAAAATATTGGGATGTTACAACATAGGTGACCCTAGTTTATTTAGGTTGTTGGCTTGTTAATTTAAACACCTAGTTTTATTCCGTAATCATCAAGCCTAAACCGGAAAAGTTTTAAATCGCCTATTCACCCCCCTCTAGGCGACATCCTTGTCCTTTCAATTGGTATCATAGCCTGGGCTCTCTTTTTGGGCTTTACCGCCTAGAGAGTAAAAGATGTCGTTTAGAGAATTAGTGCACAATCCCACTTTTAAATTCGATGGCACTAATTATGATGTATGGAAAATTCGCTTGCTTAATCTTTTTAGGGCCATGGGTCCAAATTATATTATGAGTATTGTAGATGTGGGGTTTTCTCCTCCAAAGGATTCCCAAGAATTATCTTTAGAGGATGAGGAAAAATCTCATCTCGATACTCAAGTATCTAATGGCCTTATATGTGTTTTGAGCGATGCAGTTCTTACTTCAATCATGCCTTTCCGGAACGCTCGTGAGCTTTGGACCAAGCTTCAAGATAAATATGAAGTGTCCAACACTATTGAGGATGATTGTTCTCCTTCCACCTCCGGCCGTGATGAGTTCACATCTTCTTCCACTCCACCAACATGTGATTTGTCACAAGGTAATGATATTGAGGATGATTGTTCTCCTTCCACCTCCGGCCGTGATGAGTTCACATCTTCTTCCACTCCACCAACATGTGATTTGTCACAAGGTAATGATATGGTGAGTGGTGATAGAAATTGCTTTGTTGATGGTGAATATTCTATTGACTATACTTCATCTCTATCTCATTGCAATGTTCTATCTTTGGACTTAAACTCCTCTAGCACTTCAAATGTCCTACATGCTAGTGTTGATAGTCCTTGCATATCATGTATTAGTTGCTTAACTAAATCTCATGATGATATGCTTTCTATGTCTTGTTGCCATGAAAACAATGCTTCCATTTCCTCTAGTACTTGTGTGGCTAACAATGTAGAGGAAACCCAACATTTGTTGGAACAAGACATGGACCTCAATGGTGCTTCAAGCAATTCTTCATCATCATCGTCCATTACTCACTTTTGCCTTATGGCTAGGGATTCAAAGGTATCTCCACCTTTGGAACCCTCTACATCTTGTGATGATGAGGATGAGGATTATTATGGATTAAAAGAGGATGATATTGACTCCTTAAAGGAGAAGAGTGAGATGGTTTTTGGTGCTCTCCCTAATGATAGTAAAGCTTGCTCTTATTTGTGTGAAATTTTGACTTTGCTATTAAGTGCAAGGAAATCATTGAAGAAAAGGGAAGGATCGAAAGAGAGGATGCTATGGAAAAAGCATCCTTAGAAAATGCTCTTGAGGAAGAGCATGAGCTTCGAGTGTCTCTTGAGGAGAAACTTGAATCTCTTGATGAACAAATGATCTTATTATTGCTAAAATCATTAAGGAAAGAGATCATGCTATTGCTAAATATAAAGTGCTTAAAAAGGAAAAAGTTGAATTTGGTGTTGGCAATGCTAGACTAATTGAGGATATAGAGAGACTTGACAAAGCTCTAAGGCTTTGGAAAGTGAACACTCTCTCCTTACCAAGTCTCATGATCAACTCCAAACTCAACTATCTAAAAATGATGTGCCTAGTTCCTCTACTCCTCATGTGATCATGCTAATATTATTGAGGAAAATGCTAGGTTGAATATGAGCTTGCCAAGTTGTCTTCTTCCATTTCTAATGCTAATGATGCTTGTGCTACTAACTCACTTCTTGTGAAGCATCTATTTTGAAGGAGAATGTTGAGCTAAGGGCTCAACTTGAGTTGCTAACTAGCAAGTATGGGAAATTGGAAGAAAGTCATGAAAAGCTCTCTAGCTCTAATGAGGATCTTCTAGCATCCCATGCGAAGCTAAAGTTAGCTCATGAGGCTATCACTACAAAGGTAACATCTTGTGAGCCTCATGTGGACAATGGCACTACTTTACTCTAAATGCTTTATTGCCATGTGCTAGTCCTTGTAATTCTACATCACATACTATTGCTAAATCTTGTGATGAATTACTTTCCATGCCTTGTTGCTCTAACAATGAAGCATCTACTTCCTCTAGTGTTTGTTGATACTAACCATGTAGAGGAATTAAAAGAGCTCAAGGCCCAAGTCGCTTCTTTGAAGAAAGACTTGGAAAAGCGTCATGTTGGGAAGTCCACACTTGACAATGTGTTGAGTGTTCAAAGACGCCCCAATGACAAGAGTGGACTTGGATTCAACTCCAATAACAAGAACAAGTCCAAGTCTATCAAGAAGAACAAGGGCCAAGAACAAGCTAAAGATTCGGCCAAGATTGTTTGCTTCAAGTGCAAAGTTGAAGGGCACCATGTTAGATCTTGCCCTTTGAAGAAGAAGCCTCTTAGTGAGAAGCAACAAGGGAAGCGGCCTCAAGCTCAAACTCAAGATGAAGAACGGCCTCTTCCCAAGAAGAATCAAGCTACCTCTCCTCAAGTCAAGATTCAACTAAGAAGAAAGGAGGAAGCCAATGTTGCTACATATGCCGTGAGAAGGGCCACTTTGCTTCTTCATGCACTAATGGTACCTTATCCAACCCATCATAATTGATGATGTTTATTCTCTTCGGAAGGATAAGGTTGGCAATGTGTTTGCCAAATATGTTGGTACTCAAAGTGGTGTCAAGAAAAGCCATTTGGGTTGCCAAGCCTATTGTGACTAACCTCTTAGGACCCAACTTGGTTGGGGACCAACAAGCTAAAACTTGATCAATAGGTGTTGTTGGAGGGCATTGGAGACTTGGCTACATCATGAAGAATTAAGGGATCTTCATCAATTTATTCTCTCAAGCCAAGTTATTTGGATTATATTGTTCTATCTCATATCCAATGTTCCTCCTTGCGGTAACTTGTGCTTGTATCATATATACATTGAAAGTTGCTTGCACCCTTGCATGTGTTAGGTTTTGTACCTTGCTAGTGTTTGTATGTGTTGTGCTCTCTACTTACTTATCTTGAGTAATCAAGTATGTGTATGTTGGTTTGCACACCATTTACTTGTTTGAGCCTTATTGCTTTTATTTGATATCTTATCTTGTTGGCTCTCTTTTTGAGAGATTAATGGACTATCCCATTTTGGGGAGTGTATGCTTCGTGCACTTCACAATCCTAAAAATGTGTATACATGAGGAATACCACTTAGTGTTGATATTCAATATTATCTTCTCTATGTGGTATGTCATTCTCATGAGAAATTCAAATTCTATAATGTCCATTAATTTCTCTAGTTGGTTTGTTTGCCTCTTGTTAAGAAAATTGGATTATCACATTATGGGGGAGTAATAAGCTAGTGCATATTACAAGCCTAGAAAATGTGAACATGTGAGGTATTGCCACCTAGAATTGATATTCTTCATTATCTTATTCCTATGTGGCATGTTTCTCAAACAAGTTCCATATTTGCTTAAATGCTTTTGTCTCTCTTCTTTGGATCTTGTTTGTGATGGATGTTCTTGGTACGGCTTTCCCAAATATGTTCGCTATATCTTTTTGGGAAACCGATTGCTTCAAGCTACTCTTTGGAGTTGCTTTGCATGATCGCGTGAATATTGAAGCTATCAAGAATATCTATCTATCTAAGCATGGCTTTTAATTCCTATCCTTTGCCATATGCTTATTTGTTGTGAGTTGGTCTTTAATATCATTCCTATATACCACCGAGAATTATCTCCATATACTCCTTGTCCATGACAAGTGATACTCATAATTGTGGTGGAATTTGTAGACCATCTTCATTTTTGGCTCTTGCTTTGAATTGCCTTATTTTTATTGCCAAGGACTTGTTTGATCTAAATCCTCTTGTCATCCTTGTATCTTTTGGATCCTTGTTGCTCTACTCAAAATTTGTTTTATGCTTTCTTGAGTTAGGAAAAGCAATGATCCATTCTAGTGCATTTTATTCAAAGTCATACTTCTAGATAATGCACTATTCTTGGGGAAGCTATCCTATATTGAGTAGAACATCTTCTTTGAATTGGTTTTGTATCCTATGGCTTTCCTTGAACATGACTAGTGTTTGAATAATATGTATGGAGAGTGATGATCCCATTTATGTGCATTTTGTATTCAAATGCAAGATCATAAATAATGCACATATCTTGGGGGAGCAATCCTATATGCTTTTGAACATTAGTTGTCTTCAATTGGTATTTGATCCCGATGACGTGTCTCTTTGGAAGACAAACATTTCTCGTCTTGGTACTTTGTGCCATCATGAGAAGTGTAGAGGGTTTGGTTTATTCCTTGATGGTATTTTCTTCATTTGGCATCTTACTTTCATTTGGCATATTTTCAAAGTGGTATCTTCAATCATGTGTTGATTTGGGCTTTTGATATAATTTGGACAATTCTTTTCTTGTCACACTTGTGTGTGCTTTCTTGATTTAATTGGTGTTTTGTCCAATTGTATCTCGTTTGGTTCTTGAAAGTCTTGTGCATGCATATTTACTATATGTATATCTTATGGCATGCTTACTTTCGTTGATCCAATATATAGGTAAACTCCATCAAATCCTAAATGGCTAAGATGTGCATGAAATTCAATTTCATATCAATATGCACATATTTATGTGGAGTTTGTCCTATGTATTGTAGTTGCTCTAACTACTTTGGACCCAATAAGTTTGGGAACCATTTTGTACTTGAATTTGTTTTAGGTACATTGGAGATGCATTGGAAGCTTGTCTCATTTACAAGGAATGTGTTATCACCATGTGCTTATTGGAGCCAAGCTCGGATGATTGTGAACTCTTATCTTCTACATCAACAATGCTATCTCGGTAACAAGTATCTACCTCATGCATACATTTCTAGCTTTCAACCTTGTGTAGGTTGTTTCTTGGCATGAATTTCCTTTGTGCGATACTTGTTATCTTTCTCGGAGCATCCCTTTTATCACCTTATCCCTTGTGGATACTTTTGATGCTATGATGAGTGTGTGTTGGAAGTTCATCTATATTCCTTTAAGATAAAATTGGGCTTTATGCTATGCTTTTAAGCAAAGATCTTATTGGTGTATTTATGACTTCCTCTTGGATATCATGATCTCTACCTTTGTACCTATTTTGTGTGTACATGTTTATTTGTGGACTTATATCTTCGTGATTGGTGTCTACTTAGAAACTTATACACATGAGAGTAGTTACATCTTTAATTGGTATTCTAAAAATTCTCTCTTGCACGTGTTTGTGTTCTAAAATTGTCTAGTAGGGAGTGAGGATTCCATGTTGTGCACTCCATGTTGTTTGCAAATCCTACTTTGTGCACGTACCTTGGGGAGTTCCCTCTTGTTGTTTAGAACATTGTTTTCGGATCCTTTGATTGGTTACTTCTTTTGTCGAAGCACTTTCAATTTGTTTTTCTTTTGCAATCTTTGGATCCTCAATATAGTTTGATCTCCTTCCCAACTATTCGTCATTGGATACGTGCATTTGATTTCAGTCATATTATGAGAAATGCACACATTATGGGGGAGCTCTTACTATATTGCCTTCTAAATTTTTCCTCCCATTTCGGCAATCGATGCCAATGGGGGAGAAGTTTAGAGGGTTTAAGGGAATTTGGTTTTATGCTTTAGTTTCATTCTTAAGCATTTGCCTTTCTTTCTCTTGCATCCTTGCTCTTTGTTGTGCTTGGTTGCTTAATTCATTATATAAACCCTCGTAAAAGGGATTGTCATCAATTACCAAAATGGGGGAGATTGAAAGTGCATGTGTTGCCCCATGCGTGGTTTTGGTAATTAATGACAATCCTTATGGACTAATGTTTGCATTGAGATATCCTTGTAGATCTTGTCCATAGGAAAAGATTGGAGTTCATGTGTTGGACTCTAGAAGATTACATGATGACCAAGGTTCCATCCAAGGGTTTATATGAAGAATGGTCATGTGAAGAGTTGAGCTTAGTGCAAGCATGGTTTGGAAAAGAAGATTGAGTGAACTTCATGTTATCTCCAAGCCATCATATATATCAAGATAAGAAGATGAAGTTCAAGTGGATTCATGAAGACGGAGCGTAGCAAGGCTCTCCCATCCCATCTTGGTGTATGGGGGAGTATTTGGAGAAGTCTTCATCAAGCATGTGCTAGCAAGCACAATCAAGAAAGGTGTTCCAACTTGAGGGAGTCAAGATCGTCATCATCTAGCTCAAGTGGAATGCGCAAGGCAAAGGTATGATCTTGATAGGTTTTCTATTTTACCGGTCTCGTGGTGTTAGTGGGAGACCGGGTTATAGGATAGACGGCGTACTATCAAGAGGGGCTCTCAAGTGAGTAACTTGATCGCATCTTTGTGGAGAGCTCAAACCTTTGCATTCTTGGCATATCATCTTTCTTCGTTCTTATTTGGCTTTTATCCATGTGAGGATTTAGAGCCTGTGTTCATCTCCATACCAAGCTCTAGTTCATCAAAAACGGATTTCATGAATATCTTGTTGCGTTTTTTATGTTGGAGGTTTTACTGGTGCGTCTTTTCTAAGAGAGGTCAAACTCTCCTTATGGTATCCTCCCCACATGATGGACTATGATGTTTCTATGCATGATCTTGTAAAGCTCTTCATTGCGATTCCGACAAACCCGAGATCATCGAAATCGGAGTCCGGATGGAAAACTTGTTGTGTTTTCGTGTTGGAAATATTATCGGTTTATCCGTGAGGAAAGTTCCACACCTTCCCATGTGTGTCAACTTAACTCTCTTTATGGTTCTTAATATCTTTCCAACCTCGTTGGTTTCATCTCATTTAGAGTTTTCTTGCAAAAGTTATGGGCGTTACAATTTCGGGTTCTGGGTGGCCAGCCCCCAAGCCGGCCTGGCCGGCTCCCATGCCGGGCGCCTCGGATGGGTGGCCGGGCCCCAGGCCGGCTCCTCTGTTGCCTCTGAAGCAGCGTGAGGCCGGCTCCTAGGCCGGCCTCTGATTTTTGAGGGGACCTATTTAAGGGGTTTGTTCCCCAATGGTTCAAAAATAACTTGAGCTCGTTTTTCCCCTCTCTCTCCTCCATTGTTGACCTTTGGAAAAGCTTGACTTCCTCTCAATCCCTCCCATGATTCTTGCATATCTTTGAGGGAAAGTGAGAGGAGATCTAGATCTATATTTTCACCAATCCATTCATCCTCTAAGTGAGGGGAACCTAGTAGATCTTGATCTTGGAGTTCCATTTGTTGGGTTGTTCTTTGTTCTTTCTCTCTTCTCCCCCCATAAGTATTAGTTGCTTTTGGTGGGATTTGAGAGTGAAGGACTTGAGCACTTCTTGTGTTCTTGCCATTGCATTGTGTTGCATCGGTTTGTGCTCTCCACGAGGATTCATGGAAGTGAAAGTTCGTGAGCTTGTTACTCTTGGGTCTTTAGACCCTAGACGCCTTTTGTGGCGGTTGAGGCCTTTTGTGGCCACTTGGGAGCTCCCAATCCTTTTGTGGGTTGTGCCTCAAGATTGTTGTAAGGGACTCAATTTTCGCCCAAAAGGGAAATCAATAGTGGAAGGTGAACCGAGCTTTTGGGCAAGGTTCATTGGAGAATAGGGTGAGGCCATTTGTGGCATCTTGAGTTTGAAACTCACATCGCTCCAACGAGACGTACTCCCCTAAAAAGGAGGAACTCGGGAATACATCCTCGTCTCCGCGTGCCTCGGTTATTTCTATACCCGAGCTCTTTACTTATGCACTATACATTGTGATAGCCTTCGTGCTTGAAGTATTCAATATTGCTATCACCTTGTTGTTTTTCTTGCTTAGCATAAGTTGTTGGTGCACATAGGTGAGCCTAGTTTATTTAGGTTGTTGGCTTGTTAATTTAAACACCTAGTTTTATTCCGCAATTATCAAGCCTAAACCGGAAAAGTTTTAAATCGCCTATTCACCCCACTCTAGGTGACATCCTTGTCCTTTCACGCTGTCTACCTTTAGGAAAGGAGGGGAGGGCGGTACTGACAGCCCCACCGACCACGCCCAAGGCAGCGTCCTTCGAGGCGCATCCTTCATCTTGGCGCCCAAGTCTTCTACAAGCTTCCTGCACGAGCTGGCGTGCTTATCCTCTCATCGGCACGGACGGAGAACCCGGAGGCACGCCCGGCCTCCTGCCGGGTGCCTGGACCCGGGGGCGCTCCATCTTGATCTCCGAGAGATAGGTGACCCCGGAAGGCCACCTGGTCCTTAGCCGTATTTTGTCGATGCCGAACTTGACGAGCTTCCTTGGAGGTAGATGGGCATCTACCAGTCTTGACTCCTTGCCTTGTCCATCTTCTTGGTGGGCCCAGGTTGTGGACCCACTTTGGCCGCATCAGGGAAACCCCATGTTCCACTGTTGCGACAGTACCATACTAGGGAGAACTAGTGCAGGAGGAATGAGAATAGGGAAAGGAGAGTGGCTGCTGTTTGGTGATGGTGGTGTATAAGGCGCAGTTGTGATTGATGCATCACAAACAGTTCCAAATCCTATGTCTCAGCCTTAGTTAGATAGGATAGTTTGTGTTGCAAAGCTAGCAAACACTTAGTTTGATGTGCACTTGATCTGTGTGGTATGTGTTAAAACTTGTTCACACACTTCTTTTGCTATGCACTTGATATGTGTGGCATGAATGAAAACTTCTAATTATTATGGCAGGATCTTACAATTGATTTAGATGAGAAAACATGTGATTTATTTGCAGTATACCTGGGATTTTAGCACACCAAAATGGCACAATTTAACAGGTTTCACAGGTTGCAAACCAATTTGACATATTGCACAATAAGCTAACATTGGCAAAAATACGAATTCAAACAAGACATATTAAGCCAACATTGGCACAAATACGAATTAAGACAATACGCCGGTTCCATTAGAGTACAACAAATAAGAATTCAGACAATACACTTTTTTCCATTAGGTTCATACATAACATACAAATAAATCCAGACACGAGACACAAAGATCTTCTTCAGACAACGTCACCACCATCTGTGATCTTCATAGAACAACACCATCACCGGACCAGTTCTTCACTCTACTTCGGCAAAACCATTGTTGTTGTGCCCACCGTATAAGTGACCACCGTCCAACACCGGAGGAGGGCTACTATCATCGACAAGTCCGCTGGAGAACGGAAAGTAATGCGTCCAGGTCCTGTTAGGGTCGTCGTTGTACTTACTTGGCAAGTCGGAGATGACCGGACTACGATCCACCACCTCGGAGACATGGATCAGCACTTTGTGCAACACCGTCCGCTTCGAGCTCTGCGAGCTCGGTGCCGGAGGAGTGGACTGGTCTTCCTCGGATTCGTAGTCGATGGATGGAGGCGCGGGCTACGCGCCAATGGCACCTCAACGACGAAGCTCTTGGGAACGTCGCAGGGATTCTTCATCCATGCCTCCACCGACAGGAACAAGCAGTCCCCAGGGACCAACATCTTCTCCAGATGGTAGCCCAGCCGGTTCACGAACTGACCAACCGCATCGGGCCCCCACGCCTACCGCGGATACCGCTCAAATGTAAGCTTAGTCAAATACGTGAGCCCCGACTCCTCTGTACCGCTTGCAGCGTCCCAAGGGCCAAACCTGAGCGGTGCACCGGCGACGAAGACGTGTGCGAGCGCACTCCTCGTTGCAGAAGCGAATGAAGAAGTCCATGGGCGGCACACTTACATCGACTTTTATGTCGCCGCGAGTCACTCCGCACTATGCAACCACCGCCGCCACGACGTCCTCCAGCAACACAGGAGGTCGGCGACCTTCAACAGTGGCCTCGAGCACCCACCCCATCCACTTCTGCTTCAGTTTGAGCATGGTGTGCGTCGGGGTGAGAACCCAACGACCATACTCAAGGCATAGCTTCGACTCGCCCTTGCGCCACATCCCCTCAGGGAACTTGCGACGATTGTCCATGAGATCAGACGACGGCGATTTGGGTTTGAGAATTTGGGAAGAGATTTTGGAGATTAGGTCTTTGGCCCGTTGAGTTTATTCTACTTGCCATTTTCCAGTTTAACTCGTCACTGAAAACATCGACTTTTTGTTTTCAAAACTCCAGTCCGCAGCCTCACGTGCGTTAAACTTGAGAGTTTTCCCGCCAAAACTTGCCACCTCAAAGCCTGTTAGCCTGGGTGGCACCATTTTGACCGGTTTGCTCATCCTTGGCATGTTTAGTGACCATCACACAACATTCTGCGAGTTTAATGACTTAAGTGCTCATCCTGGACAAGTTCAATGACTAATGGTCCATATATCACTTTTTGAAACCTGAGTGCAAAAAAAAATCGCAAACCTGCCACGAGAATACAGCTGCGTGCTACTAGTAGTAGTGTGCCCCTGCTTGCTCCATGTAGCTTACTATGTAGTATAATGTATTGTGTGTATCTGTAGTCGTACAAAGCACACTACAGGGAGAAAGTTCAAGTAACACCGGCTTGTTTGTACATCAAAAGACCTTCTGCAGGATACACACAAAATATTCAAGATCCAAAACACCAAGACATGACCACGGAACATGAGATAGCTGCATCAGTCGTAACTCGTGAATAGAGCACTGGGATGATCACAGAGAGTAGTACTCATGGATGTAAGTGTAGTATCTGGTGTCATCGCAGGTCACATTGCGCAAGTCGGGGCTGACAGGGGACGAGGGGAGCGAATAGTCTTCCCAGTAGTTGTCGCCATAGCTATCATCCTGCATTGCTCCCTCGTCACGCAACAAACGAGCCTCCATTTCATAGACATCAGGCAGCTCGATCACTTCGCCTTCCTTCTCCCCAATAGTACGGAGATCTGGGCAGTGAACATGAGGCCAGCGTCCTGGCAACCAGACATGCTTGATCTTGGCGCATCGAGCTATGAGTTCATCATCAACTTTGAGGTGGCCGCAATCCCTAAGGTCGAGGCACTCGAGGTGGGGGCAGCCTTCAAGAATGGCGTAGACCCCCTTTTTGGTCAGGCTGTTGCCGGCCATCTGAAGGAGCCGCAACTCATGCAAGTATTTTGCTATGGCCAAGGCCTCCTCATTGTGTCTCGCCTCCCAGGCCTCGTACGGCTCCTCCTCTTCCTCCTCTTCTTCTTCCTCGTCTTCATCGTAGTATTCCTGTTTCATTTCCATTTCCATCTCATGCTTTATCGCGTCGGAGTCGTACCAATCCATATGGATCCTTAGACGTTTCAGCTCTGGGCGCACTGTACCGATCTGCTTGAAAAAATACCCTGACTGCTTCTGATGCGAGTACTCTATCTCTTCTAGCATTGGACATTTGGCTGCAAGCCTAGCCACTGCATCCTCGTCATCCCAAAAGTATCCAGGGGCGATGAGCCGAATGCTCTTCAATGAGTTTCCTCTGCAGAAACAAATATCAAAATAGAACGATATCATATATCAAAATAGACAGGATATCACAAGAACCGACCAAGCAAGATCAGACAAGGAAGTACGCAAGACTGCACAACATGTTTAAACTGTAAAACATGTTTTCTCCTTAAAGCCAAGTGGTTGGAGAGATTCTAAAATAAATATCAAAAGAGAGTCCCAGACTCCCAGCACCACAAGTTCTTTTAGGTGGCCCAATTTTATTCGGTAATAAGCGACCTGTCCTAAATAACACATACTGACGCACCATAAATAGTACTCCCTCCGTCCCATATCGATTGTCGCTAAACGGATGTATCTGCTGTACCAAATAAAAAATCTCACTGTCTCCAGTCAGCTTATTTGGCCATATGCTCCCTGATTGTAGAGACAAATAGCTAGTAGGTGCACCTGTACAGATGTGCACATTTTGTTTTAATTACTCAGCTCAAGTATTTGGAGTTTCCTTTGGACACCTTGAAGGTAACAATATTAGACATATGCCACAATGACATATCATAAAAAAACTGACGGAATTTTGGCGAAAAAGGAATTGACCCGATTTGATGTATCATAAAGAACTGAAAGCATGCTTGGATAAAATGCCTGATCACATTTGATATCACTTTGCTTCCTATGTTAAATTCATATTTTGCAAGCAACTTGCTAACTATTAGGTGGAAGTAAATACTGCAAACAGTGCGTTGGTGCAAAAGACTAGTAACTCAGAGTAAAAGACTAAGTGCTAAAATTTAAGAACGGGAATTTAGGACAAAAGAACAATACCTGATTGCAATGTAATCAAGGAGTTCGCTACTGACAAACTTCTGAGCCCAGAATGATTCCATCCGTCCATCAGAGCGATCTATAGCCACCTTTGCCATTTTGCACATTACGTTTTCTGCCTTTGAAAAAACCACCTTGTGTCGTGTCATGTCCACGGAACGCCACAACTCAGGGGACTTGGCCGTCAGCAACCATTAGCGGCACACAAGTCCTGCTCCCATCAGGATCTCAATCGTCCCAAGTTTCATGAAGATTGCAGAAAGCGCATCGAGTGGGAGCTCAGACCAATCCCTAACATCAGACATGGGCAAGGTGTTTGGCTCTATCTCCATTGTGCAAGGTAGCACCTAAAAAGGGCAGTATCATCAGAGAGAGAACAAGACTGATAAACTTTAGCAAGGACTTAAAAATTTGCACGATGCCACAGCTTGAACACAAGACAGAAGAAGTTTATGCAAGGCAGCATGAGAAGCTTCTCCACGGCACACTATAAGGTAATAACTTCTACAATAAACCTATGAAGGATCAAATAGTTTTAGATTGAAGCAACCACAGATATATAAGGAATTGTTTTGACATTCCATTTACTGCAACAAATACTAACTACTAAAACCTCAATGGAATGAAAATGAAACAGATAAAATTTCCACAGCTACTGCTTAGATAGCAGAAAAAGTTTCTTACGTATCTTCTACAAGGGCCAAAGATTTCCACGTGCTAAGAGATGCACACAATAAAATTCAAGCAAGAGGAAAAAATGCAGAAAGTAACAGTCACAAAAAAGCTAGTTAACTGATATCTAGTAACAGTGAAAAAGAATTTACTTCGCTGAAAGAAACTTCTTGGCAAATAATGCTATAGTGTGATGATATCTCCACACCTCAGATGGTGATATGAAAATAAATGATGCCTGATATAGTTAATAGCTAACTAGCAACAATGATAAATAAAATACTTGGCTGCATTAGCGAGTAACAAGACTTGAGTAGGATGATAGTAACCTTGCAGGGTAGTAGCACGGTCTTCGGTTCAGGGCAACTCTGATGGACAGTGATGTTAGAGGTTTTGGGATCTCCATTCTGAAGCCCATCTTTCCTCTTTTCATGTCCCAACTCGGTGATTCCCTCGGAAGGGGAGTGTGGTGGTTGCACAATCTCTAGTTGCTCGTGCTGTTCTATTTCCATTCCCTCGTCTAGAAGTGACATCTAAATAGAAAAATATTCACTTAGATAGGTGATAAATATATTATAGTACTATAATTATATGTTCATAAGATATCTTCAAATTTAGAACTAATAAATCTTCCATGATGGGCTATAATCCTAAAAACACTGAACACATTCCGTTCAGCTGAGCACATATACGCTAACATCTCTAACACGGGCTCACACAGCTCAGATTACCACTTTCCTAGGTTTATCATATATTTCAGAAAATTCCAGTGTCTAAGATCAAATAAATAATCCAGGAGGATTTAATAACCAAGCAAAAAACTATTAGCTTTACAAAAATCATATTGAAATACCACATAACTCCTTCTGCAATCAGAATATCCATCAAACAAAAACAAAAAAACAGAAACATTTTCAGATGTGAAAACAAGAACACGAGAAAACACAGGTCATGCTTAAACTCTAAGCTGTGTTATAAAATGCTGCATATACATTCGGTCTTTATACTTTAATTATGACTGGTAAGTAGGATGCGTAGCTTCAGGCAGGGATGGCTCCACCATGGGGGCGAGCAACGCCAACCGCACTGGGTCTCCGGATGACAAGTTAGGTACCCTCTAACTTTGGCATGGAAGGTGAAGCTCAGAGCTCTAGTCCACACCTCGAGCCATGGCAGTTACGGGAAGGGAGGAAGGATATGATGTGACATAGACTTATAGATACTTCCTGCACTTTTTCTTTTCTTTTGTGGCAGCAAGAGCCTTATAGATGCTTAAACTAGTTTACTTTCCTGGCAGCCGTAGCCTTATAGATACTTCAGAATCAAACTAATGCTGAACTTCTGCTAATATTCAAATTAGTACAACAAATATAAAGTTGTGTCCTTATCGAAACTTCCTGCACTCTTTTTAACTTCATGGCAGCCGTTGAAGCGACGTTGGCCCATTAAGTAGCTCTTACAAGTAACAACTTTCCATGGTTGTGTTTGTTTTTGGTAGCCATTTCAATATTAACTACATCCTAAAAAATCCAATTTATTTAAACCATTCATTATGTTGAATATAGCTGCGCGCTCGTCTTTCAAATTTACAGGCTAAAAGTTTGCCCTGGCAAACTTTAAATCCTAGATCCGCCAGGCTTTAGGCAAGGATTTTTTAGAAATTTACAGGCCTCGATGCATTTCATTATTTCTATTTCGAACTTCACTAATAAAAAACAGGATTCTAGATAAAAGTAACGGCTATCTTAGTGGATCCAACAATTGTGTGGGGCGTATACAAGGATTGTAGTCTGTGCTTCTTTGATCCAAGAAAATAGTTCAAAATAGTTAATTGCGCAAAAAGATTCTGATGCTTAAACAATAATGCAACACAACTGAATGCTCATGCATGAAACAACCTCAAGTTGCTTGGTGCCAAAAGCAATGCGCATCACCTCAGTCCCCAAGCTGAACAAAGCCAATTAAGGCTTAGCTAAACAAAAGCTAATAGATGCTAGAGCTAGAAATCCATGAACCACCGCCAAGCAACTTGTTCTTGCAATCTTGCTCTTTCTGATTTGGGGTCATTATGTACCGCTAGTTCGGGGTCACATCCCGCGAGCCGACCCAGCTCAACCCCTGCTTGATCCCAAGCCCTCGATTGGGGTCGACCATGTCACAGGATGCGCAATGACCCACGTTTCACGCAACTACAGAAAGAACAACTTGTATCCCCAAATCACAAATCCACATTAGGACTTGACTCTCAGATCACCAATACACGTTAGTTCATCTCAACCACTTAGAATCGATGAGAAACTAAACTGAAATTCCATCCAGTCGAAGGGACTGGGTGGCACTGAACTATTGAAGTGACCCAAACAAGGAACCTGGATTTTGTGTAGATGGCAGCGCACACGTAACCAATTCAGATGGTTTAGTTGTTTACCCAAACACCCACACGAGTAAGCACGCACCTCTCTGTACTTCTGCAGGTGGAGCTTGAGGGGTTCGATGTAGTCCTCAAACCCCAATGTTGCCATCGCCCACAGCAGGTCGTCACCGGTCATGGTCTCCCGCTTCTCCCTTTTGCATTTGTCGCTCGCCCTGCAAAAAATCGACGAACTCAACACAAAACCGACCAAAAGGGCTGAAACTAAAGGCCAAATTAAAGCAAACGGCGGGAGGCTCATTTACTCGCTGGTGATGAAGGTGATGAACTCGGTGACGAGCTCCTGCACGGCCTCCTTGGCATCCTTGTCGATCTTCCCGTTTGGAGGGATGGCCTTCCTCATGATGCGGCTGATGTCAGCGACGGGCAGGAACCCGGCCCGCTCCCCGACGCCACCGGCCATGGGGCTCCCCCCGGCGGCCACGGGGCTCGCCGGCGCGTCGGCCATGGGTTCCCGCTTCCGCCTGCACCACCGGCCCCAACAGAAGCACTAGATTTAGCAGATCGAGCAATTCGCCGTCTCACGACACCGAAGACCAAACCCTAACCCCTGGTCCCTGGAAGGTCCGAGAGCGGTTTGGAACGAGGAGGAGGCGTTGTCACCTTATACACGGAGGCGCTCCCGAGGGCTGAGTGCTCCAGGTCCAGGGGCCAGAGAGCGGAAGAGGCGAGACAGCGGTGAGGGACTTTTACCTGAGGGAGAAGTGAAAACGCGACACATCTTGACTTTTTTACGGTAATACGTGTCTCATTCAAGTTCGAGTTCAAGTTAAGTTGACGTTAGGTTTTTTTCCCGGATACCGCTTCGACTCCTGACGCCTGGCGATCGGGAGGCGACTAGGGTTTCCAGTGGAATCGGCGGCGCTCGTCGGTGTGTCATCGGCGGAGCGGGTAGGGGACGGCGGGGGCTTCTCTCCACGGCGTCTCGTGTTACTGTCTCTCTCCTCCTGGGCTTGGTGGTGTTTTGTGCGTGGGGTTGCAAGGTGCGGCCGCAAGGCTGTGCCACCCGTGGCAAGCGGAACCGATCGGGAAGGAGGAGGGGCCATGGCTGCGCCAGCGGGAGGATCCGCTGGAGCTGGAGCGAAGGGAAAGGAATCAATGGAGAAAGAAGAATCGATCGAGGAGCTGGTTGGGAGGATGAAGCTCACGGCGGCGGAATCGGCTAAGCTCTTCATAGATGATCGGGCTGAGGGGCAGGAGAATCCAGTCTGGGCTTTGGCAGGCAAGATCTTGAGCGTGAAAATTTTTAGTATACAGACGATCTCTGATGTGTTTAGGCCTGCTTGGGGTAATCCGAAGGGCTTGATCTTTCGGGATGGAGGCCCTAATCTGTTCGTGGCGGAGCTTCCCTCAGAGCATGAGCGGGATAGAGTTTGGGAACGATCGCCATGGAACGTGAATAAACATGCTGTTGTGTTGGAAAACTTTAAACGCAGTCAGCGGCCGTCGGAGCTGAGGTTTGAGAAGTTACCGATCTGGATTAGAGTGATGAATCTTCCTTTTAATTTACATGATGACTGGGGTGAGCGTATTGCCAGCAATATAGGAGAATTCATCAGTGTTGACAAGACCAATAAGATGAGGGTTAGTGGCAAATATCTGCGGGCTCGTGTGTCGATCAATGTCAACGAGCCACTGCAGCGATGGATTGCGATAGACTCGACGCTGCGTGAAGCTTGTGATTGGTATGATATCAAATTCGAGCAGCTGCCCTATTTCTGTTTCTCTTGTGGACGTCTGGGCCATTCCGACTTAATGTGCCTAGACCCGGGAGATAGGGATGATATGGGAAGGCTCCCATATTGGCCTAGCTTAAGAGCACCTGATGATAAAAAGAAGAAAGTGGAGCCAACTTCTTGGGGTAATTTTCCTGGTGGCGGTGCTAAATATGCTCACGCGAGTGCTCCTGAGAAACACAGCAACATGGCGGGAGCCTCCAGTGGCATGCATGGGCCGGGTCACAATCAGAATTTCCCGCCACCGCCTAATGGTGGAGGTAGGGGAAGAGGGAGGGGAGACAATCGTGGAGGGAGGTCCGGAGCTAGGGGCAACCCACAGGTTTATAGGAGGCTGGAGGTGGGGAGCCCTTCTGAACCTATGGAAACAGACAATACCCTGGCGATTTTTGACCCAAAATTGACAGGGGTAAAGAGGGATGTACGGCCAGATAAGAGTGCTATCTCTCCAGCACCATCTCCTGATCCGAAGAAGACTCGTGTGTCATCTGAGCAATCTGAGGATAATTCTGAAACTTCGGCGGAGGCTGCTGCGCAGCCCCGCCAGGCTCAATGAGTTGTTTATCAGCGAACTGCCGCGGGCTTGGGAACCTGGGGACAGTTCGAGAACTTCGCAATTTGGCGAAGCAAGAAGGGCCCATGTTGCTCTTTGTTATGGAGACGAAGATCAGCAAGAAAAGGACTGAAAAGTTATGTAATTCGTTGGGTTTCTCTGGCTGTTATGCTGTGGGAAGTGATGGTCTTAGTGGGGGGATTGGACTGTTTTGGAAAGCTGAAGTTATTGTTGAACTTAAGAGTTTCAATTCCAACCACATTGATGTGTTAGTTCAACCACGTGAGGGTGGTGTGAAGTGGAGGTTCACTGGTTTCTATGGGGAACCACGAAGGGAGAACCGACACAATAGCTGGACTTTGCTGCGGCGTCTCTCGAACGCGTTATCTTATCCATGGCTCTGCATGGGGGATTTCAACGAGACGCTAGTCAGTTCGGAGCATCTTGGTGCTAACGCACGCCCTGAAGCGCAGATGAAGGCCTTTAGGGAATGTGTGGAGGATTGTGGTTTGATTGATGTTGGATGGACGGGACTGCCGTTTACATGGGATAACAGACAGGCTGATCCAGCAAATGTGAAGGCGCGGCTTGATCGAGCTTTTGGCAACGAGGCTGTTTATGCGTCGTTCAAGGTGGATAGAGTGAGGCACGTCGACTTTGTAGCTTCAGACCATTGTGTTCTGTCAATGCGACTGCGGGGCCTTGATGAGCGCAGGCCTAAGCATACAAATCGAAGCTTTCGTTATGAGAATGCATGGCAGACAATTGGAGATTACGATAAGAAGATAGCCGAGTTGTGGAGAGTCAATTGCAGATCGGGTGGACTATCAGGTGTATCTTCAACTCTAAAAGATATGCAAGATGAGCTAGCAAGCTGGGGGAACTCGAAATTGGGAAATTTCAAAAATAAACTGGCTTTGCTCCGTAAAGAGTTAGCGAATATAAGGCGACAATCGCTAGGTAGTGGTCCGTCACAGGAGGAGACGAGTATCATGGGTCGTATTAATCGAGTCCTACACCAGGAGGAGATTTGGATCAAGCAAAGGGCACGGGTGCAGTGGCTAAAAGCGGGAGATAGAAATACAGCCTTTTTCCATGCACAGGTGGCCCAAAGAAGACGGATCAACAGGATTTCGAGCTTGCAAAGATCTGATGGTTCGATTTGTGAAAAAATGGAGGATATTGAAGCGGAAATTCAGGGTTTCTACCAGATGTTGTATCAGTCTCAAGGCGAGCCCAATATGGTGGCCTGTCTTCACTTTGTTGAGGAACGAGTCACGCAGCCTATGAGGGAGGAGATGGACAGAGTGTTCATGGCGGAGGAAGTTCGCCACGCTTTGTTCCAAATGCACCCGTCGAAGGCACCAGGCGTTGATGGTTACACGGCAGGTTTCTTCCAACGGCATTGGGAGCTTGTGCGTGATGATGTAGTTCCAGCGGTTCTGGAGTTTGTAAATGGAGGAGAACTACCACATGATCTCAATGACACAGCAATAGTTCTTATTCCTAAGGTAAGGAACCCCATTTCAATTTCTCAGTATCGGCCAATTTCGTTGTGTAATGTTATATACAAAATCTGCACAAAGATGATCTCTCTCAGGTTGAGGCCGGTTTTGGAGGAAACAATTAGCCAAGAACAAAGCGCGTTTGTTCCGGGGAGACTAATCACGGACAACGCTCTAGTGGCTTTTGAAAGTATTCATAGTATGAAAAGGAGAAAGAAAGCTAAGAAAGGAGCATGTGCCGTTAAACTTGATATGATGAAGGCGTATGATCGTGTTGAGTGGCCGTTCTTGGAAGCCATTATGCTCAAACTTGGTTTTTCTGCAACAATGGTGCGGTTGATTATGAGATGTGTTACTTCGACGAAGTTCTCGGTGAAGGTGAATGGAGAACTTTTGCCTAGTTTCATTCCCTCTAGAGGATTACGCCAGGGAGATCCGATTTCCCCATATTTGTTTCTGATGTGTGGCGAGGGCTTATCGGCAATGCTGAACAATTTCAGTATGGGCTATGTGGATAGAGGAGTTCGCGTTTGTAATAGAGCACCATGGATCACTCATTTGCTCTTCGCAGACGATAGCTTGATCTTCATCGAAGCTTCACCGAGAGGAGCTGCGAGACTTAATGTTATTATGAACATGTATCATGAGGCGTCAGGGCAGCTTGTCAACAGGGAAAAAAGCTCCATTTATTTCAGTCCGGGGATCCCTGAGGGGGTGCGTGCTGCGGTAAAAGAGGAGCTAGACATTCAGGTGGAAGCGTTTAGCGAGAAGTATCTTGGGCTGCCAACAGCGGTTGGTCGAGTCACAGGAGATGTTTTTGACTACATTGCAGAGAGGATTCGAAGCAAACTCAATGGAAGATCTGAAAAGAACCTCTCGTATGCAGCAAAAGAAGTTATGATCAAGGCGATCATCCAAGCTATGCCAACGTATAGCATGGCCTGTTTTCTGCTTGGTAAAGGGACCTGCCAAAAGTTGACGTCGCTTATTGCTCAATTTTGGTGGAGTGGCTCCTTGGACAAGCGGTCGATGCACCGGTTGGCTTGGGACAAGCTTGCAAAGCCAAAAGGATGGGGTGGCATGGGTTTTCGTGAGATGCACCTATTCAATTTGGCACTACTTGGCAAACAAGGCTGGAGGCTAATTACAAATCCACAATCCTTGTGTGCGCAGGTGATGAGAGGGAGATACTATCCTAATGGCGAATTCATGACCGCCGGAATTCCGAAGTCAGCATCCAAAACCTGGCGCTCCATTGTTGCTGGCAGAGAGGCGCTACAGGTGGGCTTGATCAAGCGGATCGGCACAGGGGATTCAATTTCGATCTGGGAGGATAATTGGATCCCGGGATCAAGGACGATGAAACCAATGGGACGTAGAGTAGACACGGATAAAGAAGTGGTGAGTGAGTTGATCGATCCCATTACCCACCAATGGAATATACCTTTGGTCCGCGAGCTGTTCTATGTCCCGGATGTGGAGCGAATCCTTCAGATTCCTCTCCGACACAATCATGGAGAGGACGGAGTCGCATGGGCTCATGAATCTAAAGGACTATATTCAGTCCGATCAGCGTATCGAGGACTGGTTGCAGAAAAGGAGTTCAAAGAGGAAGCACAAGGGGGTGGGGTGTCCACCTCTGCTGTGGGTGACGAGCTTAAGTGGAGGAAACTCTGGAAGTTGGATGTTCAACCGAGGGTACGAATTTTTTGGTGGAGAGTTCTCAAAGGCATTGTGCCGGACTTCGCAACTCTCTCCAGGCGGCATGTCAATGAACAAAGTACCTGTCCAATTTGTCAATCAACTTCAGAATCCTTATTGCATGCTCTAGTAGAGTGCGCCCATGCGCAGCTCTTTTGGTCGGCGGCTAAAGGTGCTCTAAACCTCAAGCTCCCACGGTTACATCCATTGACGTGGGCGGAGGACATTTTATGTGAGCCATCTTTTGATACTCTTGATAGAGAGATGACGATCTCGATTATGGCACAAATATGGGACTCTCGAAACAAGTGGAGTCATGATGATCAGGGATACAATCCACAGTCGACGGTGGGCTTTGTGGCAGAAACTCTTGCGCTGATGCAAGGCCTCAAAACAAAGAAGCGGATGAACCGGAAGTTAGCTAGTACCTGGCAGGGCCCTCCCGCTGGGTATGTTAAGCTGAACTCGGATGGGGCAATTCGACAAGAGGAGGGCATAGCAGCAAGTGGGGGTGTTGCGCGGGATGGTGATGGGTTCAGAGGTGCTTGGTGCCGTGTCTACCATGGGATCACAGACCCTTTGACGATTGAGGCTTTGGCGATGCGAGATACGGTGGTGGTGGCTACTAATCAGCAATTCGACAAGGTCATTGCAGAAACTGATTGTTCAGAGCTGGTTCGGCTCTGGAACGAGAGGGGGAATCATCGTGCTGTGATCGCTCCGATCATTAGCGAGATTGAGGAGTTAAGTGCAAGTTTCATCTCCTTTGACCTAGTTCATGTTCGAAGGACAGCGAATTACGTCGCTCACGAGTGTGCAAGATTTGCTTGCGTTCAAGGTGTTCCAGCGGATTGGGTGAACGAGAGTCCTTCTTTTCTCTCTTATAGCCTAATGGCTGATTGTAATGTTGATTATCCTGTTAACATCCCCCGGATGATGTAACTGTGCTTAACGTTTAAAAGCAGCAAGTTCTCAGACGCGCTCTTTTCCTTCCAGGGTACCTTAGGGGGCTGGAAGGTTTTTAATGAGGCGGGCTTGCTAGCTTAATATATGGAGAGTTTGAATTCAAAAAAAAAAAAAGTTCGAGTTCAAGTTCAAGGCACGTACACATCGACCTTACAAAACTGAACCCGACTGCCGGATCAGTCTTTCGAAGGTACTCGTAGGGATAGGGTGTGCGTGCGTGCGTTCATATGTGGTGAGTGTGTGCACGTGTTTATGAACGTCTGTGTTGTACTGTGTTTCGCAAAAAAAGAATAAACAAATCAGTGCATATCCCTTTTTTGACGCTACAAAATATATGATCACCTCCAATATCACTACTTCCAAAATGTTTCCAAGGAGATTTTTTCACATTCCAAGGAATTTTGCCTTATAAATATATTGTCCAGGATCACATAAAACATCACAATAAGTTTCAGTTTCCACACAATAATTATTGCTCCCTGGATTGTTTTATGAGAGTTTGGAGTGCTAGCTTTTTCTGTATATGGTATTCATATCACCTCCATATATGTGCACAAAAACCACACTGCTTTAAAAAATATTTTTGATAGAAACTACTTAGATATATATGTTGAGCAATAAAAAAAAATTCATCATTACCAAACTTACAAACTACTCATGCTAGCATACCTGTAGATGTCATCCTGACAGAGAGTAGAGAAAAAATGTGTCTCCCCTCCATGAACTTGTATAATCAAATCTCTACTAATTATACATGAAGTTACATTTTAAAACCCTGAATAGAGCTGCCCTTAATTTACTACAGAATGCCTTCTGAGGGAAAATTATGGTGTAGTCTTGGAACCACGAATGCAGGTCGAGCTCCATGTAGTTCTATATTTTGAAATTTCAAAAATCATATTTTGAAGCTTCAAAAAAATCTGAAATAATTTCCTGGATGTAGAAAATGTTACATTTCACCAACATGGAAAATCTCAAATCAAAATATATCATATTATGAGCTACACAAAAAAAAATCTGACAGATTTGGAAGAGCTGAAATATTGCATTGTTCATTACTTTGAAATGTGAGACTTTGTCATTTTTTTGCAGCCCAAAGTATAAGATATTTCTAATTGAGATTTTACAAGTTGGTAGAATACAATGTTGTCTACATCCAGGGTTTGTTTCAGAACTTTTGAAACTTCAAAAATAGGATTTTTTTACTTTAAAAAAATAAATTGTTCCATGGAGCTTGGCCTCCATTTGTCCACTCTCCATGCAGTCCACGCCAAGATGGCGCACTTTGCTGCGCCCGAGGGTATTATTGCAGTTATCAATACATGACATGCTGAGCTAAATAAAGATTAGTGTCTCATACACGATAATGTACAAATTGATACCCTTTTCAGAAAGAAATTGCACGTATTGATCTAGCACTCTCATAATAAAATGTATAATACAGAAGCAACAACTTTGAATTTGTTAATCTTTTAATGAGGCGAGCCTGACAACTGGTGTGTGGAGGCGGAGGCGTGATGACGTGAAACACACGTTCGTTGGGAGACCCCAAGAGAAAGGTATGAAGCAGTGCAGCAGCAAGTTTTCCCTCAGTAAGAAACCAAGGTTGTCAGATCCAGAAGGAGTAGGAATACTTCAGAAGGTTGTTGGTGGCGCCGTTGCTCGATCACCAACATGGAACCTGCACACAACACAATCAAACTAGTTTGCCCCAACGAAACAGGAAGGTTGTCAATCTTCCCGGCTTGCTGTAACAAAGGATTAAACATATGGTGTGGAAAATAGTATTTAATTGCAGGAAGTAAAAAAGAACAATTGCTTGCAGTTGGTGGTTTTATCAGTGTAAAAGAATGGACCGGGGTCCACAGTTCACTAGTGGTGTCTCTCCATAAAGATAAATAACATGTTGGGTATACAAATTACACCTGGGCAATTGATAAAATAGTGAGCGCATGACAATGCATATAAATGACAAGATGACTACCATGATATTTAATTGGGCATTACGACAAGATACATAGACCGTTATCCAACCGCATCTATGACTAATAATCCACCGTCAGGTTAACATCCGTGTCCCCCGTTGGTATTAAGTTGCAAGCAACGGATAATCGCATTAAGTAATGTGCGTAATGTAAACAAATACATATGACCGTAGACATATCATTGTTATGTTATCCCTAGTGGCAACAGCACAACCACAACCTTAGACGTTGTTGTCACTCGCCCAGATTACAGGAGACATGAACCCACTATCTAGCATAAATACCCCCTCTTGGAGTTACTAGCATCTACTTGGCCAAAGCATCTACTAGTAACGGAGAGCATGCAAGATCATAAATAACATGTAACATAGATTAATAATCAACTTGATCATAGTATTCAATATTCATCGGATCCCAGCAAACACAACATGTAGCATTACAATAAGATGATCTTGATCATGTTAGGCAGCTCACAAGATCTAAACATGATAGCATAAAGTGGAGAGACAACCATCTAGCTACTGCTGTGGACCCGTAGTCCAAGGATGAACTACTCACGCATCACTCCGGAGGCAGGCATGGCGATGTAGAGCCCTCCGGTGATGATTCCCCTCTCCGGCATGGTGTCGGGAAGAGCTTCAGAACCCTCCCGAGCTAGGGTTGACGACGGCGGCGCCTCTGGATATGACTCGGGTATTTAGGGTTTTCCAGACGGGAGGAATAAATAGGCGAAAGGGCGGCGTCGGAGGCCACCCGAGGAGCCCACACCACCCTAGGGCGCGGCAGGCAGGGGGGCCACACCCAGCCCAGGTGTGGCCGCCTCCTGGCGCTTCTCCGTCTCTCCTTTGGACTCCGTGGACGTGTCGGTGAAATAGGGACCTCCGTTGATTTTCGTCCAATTCCGAGAATATTTCCTTAACAGCTTTTCTGAAATACAAAAACAACAGAAAACATGAACTGGCACTGTGGCATCTTGTTAATAGGTTTGCTTCAACTTTCAACATATTTATCTCATGGATATTGTCAACACAAAGCAATATAATAAATCCAATATGTAGCATATAACAATTGTTGTACCAAAGTGACACTAGTGTTTGCTTGTGGAAGATAGAAAGAAGTAGGAAAACTGACTCAACATAAAAGTAAAAGAAAGGCCCTTCGCAGAGGGAAGCAGGGATTAAATCATTGCTAGAGCTTTTTAGTTTTTGAAATCATATAGAGAGTAAAAATTAAGTTTTGAGAGGTGTATGTTAATTGGTCAACGAATCAGTAGTGGAAAGTACAATATGACCCCGGCCAAACAGACTTTTAAGAGCGGCTCCCATGAAGGACGTTATTTCTACCAGCAAGGCAGATCATCCCTCTTTTTCTCTTTGGTTTACACATGCAGATGTTTCACTGAGTATTCAGTTGACAAAATGTGAAGAGATTAAGCGGTTAAAGTTGTAATTAATTGGGACTGGGCACCCCGTTGCCAGCTCTTTTTGCAAAATTAATAGATAAGCGGATGTATATGCCGCTAGTCTGAAGGTAAAGTCTGCTTGACAAGTGACATAAAGACATCCACCACGTCCTCATGAGCTTGGTAAACATTGACACAAAAAGGAGTAGTAACAATTTTGAATAGTTTAAAGGTAGCACATGAAAAATTTACTTGGAGTGGCAAGGAAATACCACATATAGGTAGTTATGGTGGACACAGATGGCATGGATTTTGGCTCAAGGATTTGGATGCACGAGAAGCATTCCCTCTCAGTACAGAGTTTAGGCTAGCAAGGTTATTTAAGCAAACAAGATATCAACCGGTACACCAAGTTTTATATGACCAACATATTGCAAAAATTATAAGACTCCACACTGTCTTCCTTGTTAACCAAACCCTTTTACTAGAAAATATCTAGACCTTAGAGATACCACTCATGCAAACCAAATTTCAACAAGCTTTACGGTAGTTCTTCACTAATGGGCTTAACTTACATGATGCAAAAGTTTAATCATGACCTACTTGTTAACTCAAAACAATTGACAAGTATCAAATTATCCAAGTTAGTGATCTACAAGAGTATGTAAGTCTTTTCCATTATACCATTTACCACATGCAACATTTTCTGTTCCAACCAAACACCAATCAATTTATTTCAATAACTCTCCAAACAAGTATAAGTGAAGTAAGAGAGTACTTTCTTTAAAAGAACTAATAGCTCTGACAAGAGATACATGAAAACAAGAGCTAAAAGCTTAACAGCGCTAGATATGAATACTCAACAAGTATAAGTGAAGAATAGGAGTATTCTAATGAAAAAGCGGAGCGTGTCTCTCTCCCAATCAAGAATGCTAGGATCCAATCAAGTTGATATCAAAAATAAAAATAACATACTGAAAATAAAAGCACACAGACGCTCCAAGAACAACACATATGATGTGAAAGAATTAAAATATAGTTTCACTAGAGATGACCTGATAATTTTGACGATGAAGAAGGGGATGCCTTGGGCATCCCCAAGCTTAGACGCTTGAGTCTTCTTGAAATATGCTGGGGAGATCCATGGGAGCCTCCCCAAGCTTAAGCTCTTCACTCTTCTTGATCCTATTATATCACTCTTCTCTTGACCCTTGAAAACTTCCGCCACACCAAACTCAAAGTAAATCTCATTAGAGGGTTAGTGCATCAATCAAAAACTCACATGTTCTGTAAGGACGCAATATGACCGTTACTTTAAACATTAACTACTGCCACTGATGTTATGTGAAGCTCTTCCACCCAAAAAAGAATTCCACCCAACACTAGTAAAAGAGAGAATGCAAAATAAAAGACATAATCTGTCTAAAACAGAACAGTCCGCAAAGACGAATTTTTTCGAGGCACTTACGTTGCTCAGATCGAAAAACTTTGAACTAACGAAAGATGCGTACATACATCAGGATTACGCACAAAAATTGCAGATTAAAATCACATTTTATGAATTTATAATTTTCGTACAGTGAACAGCAAAAATCTGTTTCTGCGCAGCAATCAAAATCTAGCATCATCTTATCATTAGAGACTTTCTTGGCACAACAATACGAAAAAGTAAAGATACAAAGGAGTTGCTACAGAAGTAGACAAACACCTTGACTCAATAAAAGAAAAATTGCAGAAATAAAATAATGGGTTGCCTCCCATAAGCGCTTTTCTTTAATGCCTTTTAGCTAGGCGATGCTCACATAAAAATAGAAATGAAGCAAAAGGAGCATCAAGAAGCAAATTCGAAACAATTTAAGTCTAACCCACTTCCTATGCATAGGAATCTTGTATACAAATAAATTCATAAAGAACAAAGTGACAAGCATAGGAAGATAAAACAAGAGCAACTTCAGAACTTTCAGCATGAGAGGTGTTTTAGTAACATGACAATTTATAAAACCATATTTGCCTCTCTCATAATAATTTTCAGTAGCATCATGAACAAACTCAACAATATAACTATCACATAAAGCATGCTTTTCATGATCTACAAACACATAATTTTTATCAAGCTCTAAGATAGTGGGATCAAAATTTTCAAACCCACTTTTAACAATTTTATAACAAGATGATTGATCACTCTCAAAAGATATGGGACTCATAGCTAAGGTCAAGACCTTTTCAACCCCATTTTCATAGTAGTACAATTAATATTATCAAGCAATATAGGACCATCATCTAGAGCTTTATCATAAACTTTTCTAAACAAACCTCCTTATTACCATGCATTTCGATATCAGGCACAAATAAAGGATTATCATAAGATTTATCAAAATAGCATGGATTATCATAAATAACAGTAGCATAATATTTCACAAGTTTTACTCATAGGGAATATTTCAAGAGAATCCACAGGAACATAACATTCATCCTCCTTTGATAAGCATGGAGGGTGATCAAATAATGTAAGAGTTAAAGAGTTACTCTCATTAGAAGGTAGGCATGGGTAGCTAATCCATTCTTCCTCCTTTTGTTCATCACTCTCCTCCTCTTTTTCATCCAATGAGATTTCAGTTTCAGCAATTTCTTCTTCCACATGTTCCTGCAAGGCAACGGTTTCTTCTTTTTGAGGATGTCTTTTCTCAAGAAATTCAGTAATATAAGGATTATCATTATAATACTCAAGGCAATATCCAAGCATAGCAAAAGTATCAGATCTATAAGGAGCTTCATCTCGATTTCTAAGCAAAGCTGTAATTTCATAAGCTCCCGTAAATACAAAAAATTCTTCAATTTGCTCAAGGTTGTCAAAGTCATAACATCCTCTAGCATAAGAAGCCAAAGTTTCATTATCATTATAATCACATTGGAAAGGGAGGTGTTTACACTTCCTATAGCAACGAGATTCATTAAAGCACCAAGATTCATCATATGTAGAACACAAGTCTTTAGCAAAATTATTCAGTTTAATTACTTGTAGTGATAGATGCTTCCCTTTTTCAGACCAGTGGTGTTCATTTAATTTATCTAGTTTATCCTTAGTGAGCCATCCTGACAAATAAGATCTAGTTTCCCAGAAAATAGGCATGGCAACAGTTTTTTTAGATTTTCGGTTTTTAAATTTTTATGGATTTTCGGGTATATAAGAAAAACAAAACTAAAAAAAATAAACTAGACAAAAGTAAACTAGGATAAAATAAACTAAACAAAAGTAAACTAAGCAAAATAATACTAGACAAAAGTAAACTAGACAAAACAAAATAAAATAAAAACAGAGAGAGAGGTAGAGTGTACTCCCCAGGTGAACTTATGAGTAGAGCTATGCTCCCCGGCAACGGCGCCAGAAAATAGTCTTGATGACCCACAAGTATAGGGGATCGCAACAGTCTTCGAGGGAAGTAAAACCCAAATTTATTGATTCGACACAAGGGGAGACAAAGAATACTTATAAGCCTTAACAGCGGAGTTGTCAATTCAGCTGCACCTGGAAAAGCACTAGTAACAGGGGTGATGTGAAAGCAGCAGTAATATGAGAGCAATAGTAACAGTAACACAGAAGCAATGGCACCAGAAAATAGTTGTTTGCGTGGGGTTGACGGAAAAGCAATGATGATTACAGATGGACCGGGGTTCCTAGCTATCTACGCTAGTGGTAACTCTCCAAGAACAAGTGTTGGGTGAACAAATTACAGTTGGGCAATTGACATAATTGAAATAGCATTAAGACAGAACATCCAGTCTATTAATCATGTAGGCATGTTTTCCATATATAGTCATACGTGCTCGCAATGAGAAACTTGCATAACATCTTTTGTCCTACCAGCCCGTTTGCAGCGGGGCCTCAAGGGAAACTACTGGTAATTAAGGTACTCCTTTTAATAGAGCACCGGAGCAAAGCATTAACACTTGGTGAAAACATGTGATCCTCATATCAAAACCATCCCCTCCGGTTATCCCAGTTGCTGTCACTCCGGGGCCTCGGGTTCCGGACAAAGACATGTGCATACAACTTGTAGATACAATCTAAGCAACAATTATAGAGCTTAAATCTAAGATCATGCCACTCGTGCACTAGTGACAAGCATTAAACACAACAAGATTGCAGCAACAATAACTCACAAACTTTAATGAATAGACTGATCATAATGTAACAATTCATCGGATCCCAACAAACACAACACCGATTACATCATATGGATCTCAATCATGTAAGGCAGCTCATGAGATCATTGTATTGAAGTACATGGGAGAGAGAGTACCAACTAGCTACTGCTAGAACCCGTAGTCCATGGGGGAACTACTCACGGAGCATGATGGAGGCGGTGGCGTCGATGGAGAAGGCTCCGGGGGTCAATCCCCGTCCCGGCAGGGTGCCGGAACAGGAACTTCTGACCCCCGAAACTTGTTTTCGATGGCGGCGGAGCTACGGAACTTTTTGTGGAATATGACTCTGGTATTTAGGGTTTTCGCGTCGGGGGGAATAAATAGGCGAAAGGGCGGCGGCTGAGGGCACCCGAGGGGCCCACACGCACCCTCGGCGCGGCAGGAGGTGGGGCCGCGCCGAGCCCTTTAGTGGCCGCCTCCTGGCGCTCCTCCGTCTCCCCTTTGGACTCCGTGTACGTGTCGATGAAATAGGGACCTCCGTTGATTTTCGTCCAATTTCGAGAATATTTCAGAACAGCTTTTCTTGAATACAAAAACAGCAGAAAACAGGAACTGTCACTGTGGCATCTTGTTAATAGGTTAGTCCCAAAAATGTATAAAAATGATATGAAGTGGATGCAAAACATGTAACAATTGGTATAATATCAACATGGAACATCAAAAATTATAGATACGTTTGAGACGTATCAGTGGCGCCGTTGCTCGATCACTAACGTGGAACCTACACACAACACAATCAAACTACTTTGCCCCAACGAAACAGGAAGGTTGTCAATCTTCTCGGCTTGCTGTAACAAATGATTAAACGTATGGTGTGGAAAATAGTACTTAATTGCAGGAAGTAAAAGAGAACAATTGTTTCCAGTTGGTGGTTTTATCAGTGTAAAAGAATGGACCGGGGTCCACAGTTCACTAGTGGTGTCTCTCCATAAAGATAAATAACATGTTGGGTATACAAGTTACAGCTGGGCAATTGATAAAATAGTGAGCGCATGAAAATACATATAAATGACAAGATGACTACCATGATATTTAATTGGGCATTACGACAAGATACATAGACCGTTATCCAACCGCATCTATGACTAATAATCCACCGTCAGGTTAACATCCGTGTCCCCCGTTGGTATTAAGTTGCAAGCAACGGATAATCGCATTAAGTAATGTGCGTAATGTAAACAAATACATATGACCATAGACATAGCATTGTTATGTTATCCCTAGTGGCAACAGCACATCCACAACCTTAGACGTTGCTGTCACTCGCCCAGATTACTGGAGGCATGAACCCACTATCTAGCATAAATACCCCCTCTTGGAGTTACAAGCATCTACTTGGTCAAAGCATCTACTAGTAACGGAGAGCATGCAAGATCATAAATAACATGTAACATAGATTAATAATCAACTTGATCATAGTATTCAATATTCATCGGATCCCAGCAAACACAACATGTAGCATTACAATAAGATGATCTTGATCATGTTAGGCAGCTCACAAGATCTAAACATGATAGCATAAAATGGAGAGACAACCATCTAGCTACTGCTATGGACCCGTAGTCCAAGGATGAACTACTCCCGCATCACTCCGGAGGCAGGCATGGCGATGTAGAGCCCTCCGGTGATGATTCCCCTCTCCGACAGGGTGCCGGGAAGAGCTTCAGAACCCTCCCGAGCTAGGGTTGACGACGGCGGCGCCTCTGGAACTTTTCGTGCAATATGACTCGGGTATTTAGGCTTTTCCAGACGGGAGGAATAAATAGGCGAAAGGGCGGCGTCGGAGGCCACTCGAGGGGCCCACACCACCCTAGGGCGCGGCAGGCAGGGGGGGCGCGCCCAGCCCAGGTGTGGCCGCCTCCTGGCACTTCTCCGTCTCTCCTTTGGACTCCGTGGACGTGTCGGTGAAATAGGGACCTCCGTTGATTTTCGTCCAATTCCGAGTATATTTCCTTAACAGCTTTTCTGAAATACAAAAACAGCAGAAAACAGGAACTGGCACTGTGGCATCTTGTTAATAGGTTAGTCCCAGAAAATGTATAAAAATGATATGAAGTGTATGTAAAACATGTAACAATTGGTATAATATCAACATGGAACATCAAAAATTATAGATACGTTTGAGACGTATCAAGGCGCCGTGCGAGACGGGGCTAGTCGAGGTGCAAACGGAGGCAGAGCTGCCGTGTGTCGCTCGTGCTCGCGCTTGACCCTGGGGCCGGCGTGGATGTCGGAGCGGCGGCTCCGGGTTTTTCACCTCCGCCGTGCTGCGTTGAGGTGATGTGGCGTCGACTTTGGGCGTTTGGGCGCCTTGGTCGTCGGCTTGTTTGGGGCGCAGCTTTGGGGATGGCGAGGATGCCGGAGCGGCGGCTCCGGATGCTTCGTCTCCACTGTGAGGCGTCGAGGCTCTTGGTGTCGGCTTGGGTCGCGTGGGCGTCTTGGTCATTGACCCGTGGGGAGCTCGGCTTTGGGGCCGGCGTGGATGTCGGAGCGGCGGCTCCGGACTATCACCTCCGCCATGTTGCGTTGAGGGGTCTTGGTGGCGGCTTTGGTTGCTTGGGCAACTTGGTTGTCGACCCGTGTGGGGCGCGGCCTCGGGGCCGGCGTGGATCGAGTTGTACCTTTTTTTTTCTTTTTAGGCCTTGTCCTTCATGTTTGCTTCTACTTTATCAATATAAAAGGCAAAGCTTTTGCCTCGTTTCAAAAAAACATAGACTTCCCGACCGAGGAGTGTCAACCACTAGATCTATATATGTCGTTAGGGCCACATCTCCGCCAGCTGGTGCCATCGCGCATCAGCCACGCCGATCAGGGTGGCCACTGCTTAGAGGGAGAGGACTAGCCCCTACCACCACCATGGACCGAGCAAGCTTCGCTCGCCAGCTTCCTCAGGTGGCAGCTAGGGTTTCGCCCATGCCGCCCCCTGCCGCGAGCGAAAAACACTTATTTCATCAATTATTATAGTTGTCATATTTTTTCTAACATAAAAATTGTGCTAATTTGACATAACTTGAAAAAGGAGAGTTCCATTCCTGATGTTTCTATACTTTTGAGAAACGTGAATTACATATTAGACTAAACATGCATTGCAACAATTGGCAGTTAATGGAAACAAATGCTTTGCAAGGCATTTGTCTTCGATTAATCTCTTTACAATTGTAAAGAAAAAAAGTTGTTCTCGTAGTGAAAAAAATGTGCGGCGTAGGTCGGCATAGCCGCAATTTCTTGAAATGCATGTAGTTCTATACCAAATCAAGAACGAAGAACAAGTTAATGATAATAATTATTTGAAATGCTTGTGGGAGGGTTCGTCGTGGGACGATCAGACGAAATATTACTGCTCGGCGAGGAAGAGGAGGAGGTCGCCGTCCACGTAGAAGTGCTCGCCCATGAATGCGACACACTGTTGAGGCTGATCGCCTCACGGAAGAAGCTGGAGTGACCGTGCATGTCGATGCAGCGCCACAGCTTGGGCTCGCGCGCCGAGCTGCGCCACGAGCGGCACGTCCTGGACGCACCTCCGAACATGAGGTCGACGTGGTCTAGCTTGTGGAAGACGTGCAACAACGCGTCCAGTGGCAGAGCCACCCAGTTCCTACTGCATCGTCTCCTTCGGAGAGCTCAGGCCTCTGGGAGCCGCTGGCGGCGGCGGCGGTGATAGCAACGGCATCGCGACGGGTGTGGCGTTAAACTCGGAAGATTAGGTTATGAACTACGACGGGTGTATTAGCTAGGGTTGGTGCGTTTCTCACGGGATCTTTGATTTCTCTTTTTTGGGGGGAACGTTCCTTTGCGTTATTATAGTGTGTGCTCAGATACTAAGACTAGTCACAGTGGAAGTAACATGAGTAGTAACATCAATGCCACGTAGGCAAAAAATCTGATGTGGCGGGTAATTAACGAGGAGAGAGATGATTGTGGTAACTAGCTATGTTACCGTAACATCACATATTTCAATGCAATATGAGTGTACAACTTAATAAATATGACACTACACACATGTTACTCCCCACTATGGAGGTAGTAACTTAGAGTAGTAACATATCTATGTTACTAGTCTAAGTTACTCCCCATTGTGAGCAGCCTAACAGCCTTCCACATCACGACAGGCGATGCCGTCACAATCGGCCCCGCCGCCAACGGCGACAGCGCGAAGTTGATCCAAGAAACCACTGACGACGGTCCATGTCTCGGTGTTCAAACTGATGCCGTTGCCGCTGCTGGAACATCAGAAAGCAAGCGGGAGACTATATTGTCGGATCTGAAACAGTGCACCCTACTGGAACATCAACCTGGAATTTAATTATACAGAGAGATCCGGTGCGATCAGGATTCAGAGAGCCGCACCGATGCACAGCTACCTGTATATAGATAGAGTATAAAAACAACTGTGACGTACTAACGCTTTTCCACATCGCGGTCGGCGATAGTACATCTCGAGGGAACGTATATTGTCATCTCGAGGGAACGTATGTGAGTGTTTTCCTACCCAAGCCGCCGCCTCCACAGGCAACTAGGAAGCAGACTACTTTTCTTACCGATCTCCACTGGCGGGAGAGCTGGGCCTCCCTCCCTCCGCTTGCTGCTTCGGCGGCGGCAGGGAGGGGGACCCCGTTTTATTCGTTTTTGCATGGTAGCTAGGTTTAGAAAGGTTCTGGCATGGTGCGTCGTTGGGGTGGTGGGAGCGGCGCGGGGGCAAATAAATCTGGTTCAACTCCACTCCCACACTGGCGGTGTCCTTCAAGGCGGCGTCTCGGAGTTGGTGGCTTTGTGTGCTTACCAATCTTTCAGATCGGTGGCTATAGCGTTCATGGATGGTGTCGGCGAGGCGGCGGCGGCGGCGACTCTATCAGATGGGTTTTTCCTCCTGTTCTGTCCCCGTTGCTGCAGTGTTGTCTCCGGCGTCATGGTGGAGTAGAGAGGATTCGTCCAGATGTACCTGCAGACGGTGGTCTGCACTGGTGACAGCTGAAAGATGGTGCACCTTGTGTTGGGTTTGTGGTTGGAGGCTGATGGCTCTGGTTTCCTACTCCGACGTCGTCGTGCGGGGGTGCCAGTGCCGCTGATGACGGTCCATGTGTCGGAGTTTAACCTGATGCCGTTGCCGCTGCCGGAGCAGGACTGGGCGGACCTGAAGCTCGACGCGCTCTTGTGCGTCCTCCACAAGCTGGACACCATCGATCTACTGATCGGCGGTGTGGCGGGGGTGTGCCGCCCCTGGCGCCGCGCCGGAGGAGCCGTCGCTGTGGCTCCCCCCCCCCCCCCCCCCCGCCGCGCGGGAGGAGCCGTCGCTGTGGCTCCCCCCCCCCCTCCGCTGGCGTGACAGCTACCTCCACGACGACACCCTCCTGTACATCGTGGAGCAGTAAGACTTTTAATCTCCTGCTGAACTTTTGGTTGTTCAGTACCTAATTTGTTCTGTTAAAAACTAAACCGACACTGACATATTTTGGTTTCAGACTTTCAGGTGAAAGTGCATTGATGTGTAACTGAACGACATTGACATGCCGATTAGCTATTAACCCCAAAAATGCTATCTTGCAGGGCACCTTCACTGAAAGCCTCCACCTCATCAGCTCCTATCGTCTCACCAAGGAAGGATTTGTTAAGGCACTTAAGAAGCTCCCTCTACTCGAAGAGCTCGAGCTTTCACTATGTTTATATGGGTTCGGTTTATACGACAGTGAGTTGGTTGAACTTGTCGCTAAAGAGTGCCCCCGGCTGAAGCACTTAAGACATGTCAGGAGCAGCTATTATATTAATCGTACAAAATACACCAATGACGACAGTGTAGCCTTTGCAATTGCAAAGATGCACGGGCTACGTTCGTTGCATCTTGTCGCTGATTTCATTACCAACAAATGACTGACAGCCATCCTGGACAACTGCCCCCGCCCTCCCTCTTGCTGCTGCGTGAAAATGTTACACAGAAAACCCATATGATATACGATAAATGAGAAAATTCAGGTGGAGGGGTTCTCCCCTCCCCCGGTGACCGTCAAAAAAAAAAAAAAACTGCCCCCGCCTAGAGTATCTTAATATTCGGGATTGCCCCCGTATCAGGAATCAGGATGGATGACAATCTAGCAAAGAAGTGTGAGTGCATCATCATGGATGACTACGAGTACTCTTTACCCATCAGCCCTGGTGGTAGATTTTGTTTCTCTCCATTTAATGATCGGGACACAGAGGATGACTACGACGACGATGATAGCTCTAGTGCTTCTTACTACCTTCTAGATCTTGATGACGCTGATCTTGATGATGCTGAGAGCGTTCTTGACAACAAGAGAATGCTTAGGTACACCTGAACAAATAAAACTGTGTAGGTCTGGATGTTTTGATGTAAGGCCCCGGGTACTTGCCTTGCTCTCTGGTTGAGGATCCACCTACATTATGCAGTTTGATGACCAGCTCACTTTACGTGTGTCTTCCTTCATCTTGCTAGAACAACTCATTGTACCCCCAGCTAGTTTGAATGACAATTTATTCATGGTTATGTCTGATACGCAACAATTTCTCAGTAAACAAATGAAGTTCTTTTGTGCGTTTCCCAAGGGTGCCAAGGAAATGATACTGGGAGTCTGGGAGGGTCATAGTTACTGCTTGTCAGAGAGCTCCGCTCGTGGTTAAGGAATTTCTTGCCACACTAAAGGACGTGGAAAGTACATGGGAGGATTATCTTTTTTTGTTAATATGAAAGTGCTGAAGTAATCAAGGTAGTCGAACGGAAAACACATCGAGGAAAGGTATGACTTAGCTAGTAAGTGTCTTGGTCATGAACAATTTAGAAGAATAATATCAATGCTATGGTTTTTTATTTGGATATTTGTTTTGGACAAGTGGGGAATGCAGGAATTGTGTCCTCTCTCTGGAACTGGTTGACCATGGAATTTCTTAGTTCGTAATTGTTATTTATCTAGAATGATTACTCAATTGAGTAAGTATCACTATTGATTTCATATCGTTCTAGGCAATTCAAGCAATATTTTCTTGGGCATTTTTTTAGCTAAAAGGCCAAACGCACGACGTTAAATTAATAACACCATAAGCGGCAAAACAGATACAACGTGTTGAGCCCTGCTTACAGCAAAACATTGCACACACACAAGAAACGAGACCAACGAGGAGATTGGAGGGGAACAACGAAGAACACTGCCACTATCCACACATGCAGACATGCTCAACAGGGAAGCTCCGATGGGGAAACCGAAGGAGATTATAAGCGAACACCGATGATTACCGCTACTGACCACAAAGCTGCAGACGGGCTCCACGATGGCTCCAAACAAAGGAACGCCGATGTGCAGAACAAGCTATAAGCTTTGCCAGAGCAAGCCCGGCGAGAGCCACAGGAGCCGCAACCGACGCCACACTACATCCAAAGAGCAACACTCTGTGTACAAGAACATGACGCAGAGCGGTGCCATCGCCCGATCCGAGGATATTGGATTTTCACCCGGAACACGTAGGAGGGCAGAGAGAAGCCGTAACGGAGCCTTCAAAAAGGGAACGATGTCCATGAACGCCAGACGCCGCCGCCGCAGCCCGGGAGAATCATGGGCGAGAGTTTCCACTCGGCATGGGCACTCACCTCCCACGCATGGCATTTAATAGTGAATTATGGTCCTGTCCACTTTACCTCTGCTGCTCTACCAGGAGGTATCATGCCGACCGGCATGACGGAACTTGCAGTAAAAATGATCCGTGAAACGCTAGCAGCGTCACGGCTTACGTTAATTAGGATCTCCCAATGGCTGACGCCACATGGTATCCCAAGAAATTCGGGAGCGCTCAGGGACAGAGCCAGGGGCGCGCTGGGGCCATGGCCCCCGCCATGTTGGAATTTTTTTGAAAAAGCCCCCTGTAAATTTGTTGATTTGACCCCAAATTTAGCTAAAATTACCCATCTGGCCCCCTCCAAGCTATTTCATATGCAATTGGCCCCCCTTGTGTTTGGATCCTGGCTCCGTCCCTGGGAGCGCTACTCCAGAGTCCACATCAAGACTGGTGGACCGGCAAACGCCGAGTGATGCACTGCGGCTGGAACACGGTGCTGGAGGGGATCTCGGCAGGGATGCCGCTGTTGTGTTGGCCGTTGTACGCGGAGCAGCAGGTGAACAAGAGGCACATAGTGCATGAAATGAAGCTTGGAGTGGAGATGAGAGGCTACACGAGGAGGTGGTTAAGGCCGAGGAGGTGGAGGAGAAAGTCTAGTGGATCATGGCGTCCGAGCTGCAAGGTGCTCAGGGGGCGAGTGGCCGCAGCCAAGAATGCAGCCGCCGCCGAGGCGCTCAGTCAAGGGGGCTCGTCTCGCTCGGTATTTATCCAATTCCTTTAGGACCTAGATACTTCCAAAGATCTCTCAAAAGATCTCCTGGAAGCCAAGTTGCACGTTGGATCTTGTCACTGAGAATGACCCACTGCTGTAAAATGAAAGTGGCAAGGTAAAGAGCATCAGTACGAGGCTTGATGATCTTTGATAAAGATCAGTTTGTTGCGAATGTTCCAAAAGACCATCCCTCCAATATCTAAGCTACCTAGGAAGAGAGCCCCCTAGTTGCTCCATGTGGCAAACTTTATTTGGTTTCTGCTTGTTTATGTTTACCTTTTTTATAAAAAAGGAGAAATGGTTAGTACAAAGAACTCTAGAAAACCAGAATATTACAACGAGCTCCTGAGGAACCAAACCACTACCATCACCTACGCGAGGAGAGAACGCGCCGCCGCTGCCGCACCCCTCCCGGGCCGACGAAACGTTGACTTGATCTACGGCTAGGCTATAACTATTTTCTACGCTATTTGAGATCAAAATCTTACTCCACCAGCGGCTCTTGATGTAAATTTTGCTAAAAAAAATATTGGGCATTCAAAAAAAATGGACAGCCCCAAAAATATTATCAAATATATAACACTTGGGTCGCTACCGTAAAACAGAAACGCTAACGCACGCACGCACGCCAAATGTCTATCGGAAGTGCCATGTCGCCCTCCTGTCTCTGCTCCTGTGACAACCGCGCCGCCTCCTCTGCCATTGATTTGGCCTTGAATTCGGCAGTTCCACCAACTCTGGCCGATTCGACCGCAAATACACCACGCACCATGTATCGGGAGGGATTCGGCCTCGGGGATGCGGTCATTCTCCTCCGGCGCCCACCATCGTCTCCCGTCTGTAGCTCTGGTCGGTGAGCCACCGAGAGGCCCTCCTCTCCTCCCCTTCCTCACCGTGCCTCCTCCTTCACTGCAAGCACGTACATGAGCGACACACACCAGCTCTGCCTCCGGCCACACCTCGACCAACCCTGCCTCACACGTAGCCGTCGGGCTTGCCTTGTTTAGAGATTAAAAAAATCCACAATTGTTACTTTTTGATTGTACAGTTTAACATGCGGTGCTAGACCAATACGTAAAATATTTGTTTGAGAAGGCTATGCATTTGTACCCGATCTTACATGACCCACTAATTTTTAGTCAGACCAGCTTATCATATATTGATCACCGCAATTATACACTCCGGCGTAGCAAAGCGCGCCATCCCCTTCTAGTAATACATCATAGTCGCAAAATTTTCCCTAACCACAGCCCACCCAGGCAAAGGACAATTAAACATGAGGTGATCAACAGTTTCACATCATACTCTATATTTCATGCCTCTGACCAGTGCAAGGCGGTTTAAGCCGACTTGGTGGATCATTTTCCATAAATATGCATGACGAACATGAGGTCTTAATCTTATCATCATGGTAAAACGTTATCTCAGAGTCACATATAAGAAATTGGTTTTTTGATTAACTGTAACTGAGGCCGCAGTGGCATTACATGCAGATGACAGGACCAATGGAGCATCCGTACGTACAGCAGGGAGCAATAAACATGTATGCAGTTCACGGAACTAGGGAAACATGGCACTGACTGGAGCAACGGACGACAATACTCATTGCAGCACCGAACTATCATTTAGATTATTCGGTCATCCTCACTGAGTTCATCTTAGACCATTCTATTCTCGTGCAGCATCGCATAGTATTCTAACATCATGGATTCCTTATCTTCAGGAATTTCTTCATCTTCCTCCATGCGTTGTGCGTCGTCAACTTCAAGCAAATCTTCATCCTCGGATGGAGAAAGGCCACGGTAAAGATAGTCATCATCTTCGTCTTCCTCGAATGCCCAATTTTCGTCCCATAAATACTGGGTAAAATTTGAGTACCTAATGGGGCTTTTGACCAGAAGCTCATAGTCAGCAGTTGAGTCACCAGGAAGTCTCAGCGTCTCAATTCTAGCACACTTGGCCTGCAGAGCTGTGTCCATGTTAACATTAAAACAATGGCGAATGTCGAGGAACTCCAAGTGGGGGCAGTTGTCGAGGATGGACGTGAGTCCTTTGTTGTTAAGATTGTTGCCGAAAATCTGAAGGGAGCGTAGCTCACGCATTGTTGAGATCCCCCGTGCTTCCTGATTATTGGAGTACTCATCTTCGAAACTGCAGAAGCCGTCATTACTCAGCCTGAAACACTTCAGGTGCGAGCAAGCTTTGCCAACAGCTTCAATTGCCTCTGCCAATATATTTCTACAAAGTGAAATCTCGAGCTCCTCAAGTAGCGTAAACTTTTGTATTGCCTCAACAAATCCTTCATTAGATATGCTGTACCAAGAGACGAGCCGAAGGATCCTTAGCGATGATAACCTGCAAACAAGGCGCATGCAGTTATTCACATAGCACAGATGCATGACAGTCTAAATAAAAACTAAATCAGATAATATATGTTACACTACGCTGCTGGTAAATGTGTACTATGGCGCACTGGGAGCTGCCTACCCTGGCAGTACTACTTATTGTAAAAACAACATGATAGCATAGCCAACATAGTAGTTGTTCCAAAACCAAACAATTAGCATAAATGTATACGAAGGACAATATAATCGATAATTTCTCTATGACCTTAGAGCTTTTAACACACCGCACTTTTATCTTTTATTTCCCGATCAACAAAGAAACATGAAAACATACCAAATGCCACCTTGGTCTGTGGCACCTTATCTCCCCTTCAGGACTAGTTACCAAATGCCACCTTCCCTCCTCATCCTTCTCCGTGTGGTAGCATCATCGCCTCCTCTCTAGCATATGCTCTGGACAGGTCAACCGCCACGCCCATGCCTTCCACTAAGCCTAGGGCCAACCCATCATCGTCATTGCCTCACCATCAATCACCTCCCCCTCAGTCCCCCTTCTTCCTTTCCTCCCCCTTCCTCCTTCCACACTTGCTGTATTCCGCATCTCCGTCATTAAAGCACGTTAGACGCTAAAGAACCAGCGGGTTACAAGTCTAGATACCGAACATTCAAAACATAGATTTGCCTGACATGAAAATATACAGCAAGCAAATACTTCCGAGACTATTTTTCCTTGGAAGAGAGAAATATCCAGAATCGGACATATTGTGTCTTACTTGTCAATTCCTTGCACAGAGAAAGGGAACAATTGGCCTAAGACGACTTACAAGTTCATGTAACAAACAGCAATCTGTAAGTAGTTTTTTCCTGATTTCCACTTCGTGCTTCATGTTCATCTACAGAATGCACATAGTAGGTACGACTTGGTTGCACTTTCTGCAGACTACTTCTGCTCATAAATTCTACTGCAGCCTTTATCCCAAACAGCAAAACGAATAGGAGGAGATAAATCTGGCACGATCAAGGTTATAAAAAGTGCACCTAGGCGCACGTTTAAGCTTGCTTAAGCGCTGAGCGGAGGCAAAACGCCTAGCTATTAGACATGCGCTTAATTGCGCTTAGCGCTTTAATGCTTCAGAAAATGGAAAAGACGGAGGCAAAACTTTCAATCAGCACCTAGCGTTTAATAAAACCTTGGTAAATGTCAGATACAGAACTAAACAGGTGTGTAACACCGGCAAACATAGCAATATAATTTCAACTCTAGAACAGGTATGAGATGTCCAGCTGAATCCCATCTTCTTAGAAAATGACCAGGGAATAACTAATCACCAGGTAATATTAAGGTCACGTACAATCAAGATTATGTTTCGCCATATGTTGAGATTGCTATTGGTCGCGCTTTTAAGCGGTTCTTGACCGTGCTGGAAAAATGCGGTGACACCACAATACGCACTTACTTTTAACATTGGAATTAGCAAATACTCCTTCTGTCCCGTGATAACATCTTATGTCATGAGATGGGGGTAAAAATCCATCTGGGGAAGCGGGATCTTACTGCTTGGCGAGGGAGAGGAGTTGTCCGTCGTCCCCAGCGCGGATCAGGGCGGGCTCGTAGGCGGCCGCGCGGAGCCAGGAGCGGCACACGTTGATGAAGGCCACCAGGGTGCCCGCCAGGCCCAGCTTGCCGTAGACGGTCGCCAGCGCGTTCTGCGGCAGCTCCGCCCAGTCCCTCGTCTCCGTCGATGCCTCCCCCGTCATCGGCAGCCACGGGGGTTTCATTCGGCTGCGGGAAGGAGACTAGGAGGACTGGAGGTCTTGAGAAGGACGGCGTCGTGGGAAATGTAGTTAGGTTTTGGTCTGGTCGTGGGGGAAGTTTGCGAAAATAAAGGCATCGCTCACGGGTGGGCGGTTTTGGTTGATCGCGGCATTTTTCCCGCACTTGAATTTCGATTTGTTGCCAATTTGCCATGTTTGTGCCTTTTTTTCTTGCGAATGCTTGTGGCTTACAGCACGAGGGGTACGAGATGTCATGATCCACGCTGAATGATTGAGTGCTGTTTGGTTAGGCTTTTTTCTTGCCTTTTGGTTTTTGGCTAAATCTTTGCATCTTCATTGAATCACCACACTATTGTTTTTGCAGGTAGTGTTGACAACACACCCTATCTTCGCAATATCACGAATCACTATATTTTTGTTTCTTAGATGATGTTGACAACCCATGCATCGAATGACGTGAATATCTACACTCTCCCTCCGTTTCAAATTATAATATTGTTTTAGATATTTTATTGTGGTTGAAATGAGTGAACAACCACACTAAAACGTGTCTAGATACGTGTGAATCAGAAAAAAGGTATAAAACATCTTATATTTAAAGCCGGGTGGAGTAGATGTTTGATACCTTGATGATGTTGACAACACACTAGATCATGGTACATGGTGTCGCATCAACCCATTATAAGGCGGTGGTAACAACTCGTCTCACATCACAGAACTTTTTTTTTTTTAGAAATGGGGGTGTCCCGGCCTCTGCATCGAGTGATGCACACAGCCTTTTGTTAAAACTTATTCAAAGTAAAGTTTACATATCCCAAGTACACAAATAAATTGAGACAAGCCTCAAAAGATCAAGCAAACTACGAAAGTCGCCTAGTATGCTGCCACGTATGCCGGGAGAAAAAATCCTGTGCCACCGACAGGAGCCTTGTGCACCCAGTAACCATAAGCTCCCGCTGATCCGCAGGCAATAGGAACGCCCAGAGCTGAATCCAGTGCACCGCCATATGGATAACCTGTAAGACATGAAATTTTTGTTTCCTGTTAAAGACAAGATTGTTTCTACAATTCCAAAGAGACCAACAAATAGCAGAAACGCCAATACGAATCCTAGCCTTGGTCTTCTTGTCTACCCCATTTAACCAATTCCCAAACATATTAGAAACATTGGCTGGGGGAGGAATGTTATAAGTACAAAAAACAACTCGCCAAACAAGTTTAGCAAAAGGGCAAGTTATAAACAAATGCTCAATCGTTTCAGAACAACCACAAAAAGGGCAATGCGGATCACCCTTCCAATTCCTCTTTGCAAGGTTATCTTTAGTGAGCAAGACCTTTCTATTAAGGAACCACATGAATTTTTTAATCTTAAGTGGTATTTTTAGTTTCCATAGGTATGTTCTTAAGTATCTAGTATGTCCATTCATCAAATCCTCATACATAGATTTAACCGTAAACATACCGTTTTGAGTAAGTTTCCAATGGAAATAATCTGGAACATCAGTAAGTGTTATACCCATAAGTCTAGTGCATAAATGTGACCACATATCCCATTTATCACCTACAAGTGCCCTCCTAAAACTAATATTAAGAGGCGGCGCATCATGTAAAACATCGTGCACGGACACCTCCTTGTGCTGCACAATGTTATAAAGCACTGGGTATTGTGTTTATAACGGAGAAATCCCCAACCAAGTGTCCTCCCAGAACCTTGTGGTTTCCCCATTACCGATTTTAAAAGAGCCTCTAGCGAAGAAATCATCTCTAACTCGCATTAGCCCTTTCCAAAAGGGGGAGTCGGTCGGTTGACTCTCCACTTGTGCTAAAGTTTTATTTTTTAGGTATTTGTTCTGCAGCAATTCCTGCCAAACACCTTCCTCATTTAAAAGTTTAAACAACCACTTGCTGAGTAAACATTTATTCTTTAGCTCTAGAACTTCAACCCCTAAACCCCCCTGATCTTTTGGTCTACAAATGATGTTCCACTTAGTTAATCTATACTTTCTCTTTGTCTCATCGCTCTGCCAAAAAAATCACATCACAGAACTAATTTATGCAATCACTAATTTCGTGTTTTGATGAAAATTCGACGTGAATTTTGTACTTGACAGAAAAACATCACGTGAATTTCGTGTTTGCATGCACTGTGCTATATATGCACCCCCGACCACGTCAATCGAAAGAGATTTGTCTACGTGTAGCCCAACAAGCACGACTGAGTTTTCCGCGCGTTGTTTGTAACAAGCCACACCAGTGATCAAACTGTCGTCGTACGTGATGATATAATATAAACAGAATCTTATCTATTTTAGTACTTCTTTCCTTCATATCTTATCTATTTTAGTTTTGTTTATTGCGCTCCATATTATACTCTTGTCTTTTAACTTAAAAAATCATAGTCCCATACAAATGGCGATGCACACCGTCTAGCCCGCGCAGCAACTACACTATATATGGGTAGACATGTTTGGTTTATGAACCCCCAACTGAGTTGGGATTTGGGAATCTATGTCAACGCCATTTGGTGTGATCAATAAATCTTTGTCGTTCCCGCTAAAAGGAGTCAGGAAGCCCAAACAAATGAGGCTTACTGCTGCCATGGGTATTTATTTTATTCTTTTTGTTAATAAAAATTTCGCTGGCGAGTAGCCAGAAAGCAGATGGTCTGGAACAACAAATTTGGACAAGCTCAGTTACATTAGGCAACTTATAAAGGAAATTTATTTGATTATGCAATAATTTCATTGCATAGAACTTACATAGAACGAAACAACGTAAGGAAACTCGCTTATCAATCAACCTACCACACACTCTGTCTATTTAGCACGATGATGGACAACAAAAGGATTTGCATAATATATGTACTTCTCACGCCGATGTCTCTGTTGTTGCTTCTGATGATATGATTGTGGATGGTTCAGTAATAGTAAATGACCTCATCGTCGGAGAATGTGAGTCACCTGGTCCATCCTGGTTGCTGACCTTGATGTCTCCCATGTCGCCGATCACAGCAGGCTTGGTGATCCTCTCTGTGGAGACGCCCTTTTCTCCGGTCAGCATCCGGACGATGTTGGTCATGTTGGGACGGAGTTTCATCGCGTCTTGAGTGCAAAGAAGACCAACCTTCAAGAATCGGCATGCCTCCTCAGTGTCCAGGTCATCTTCTAGGTCTGCATCTATGATATTCTCGAGCTGTCCTTGCTCATAACATGCCCATGTCTGCAAGAGCACGAGCAGACCTCTACGATCAACAATATCCGACTAAATGTCCCTCCGAATATTAAAATTGCACAAACTACAACGGAATCTAATAAGCATATGAATCCTAACATATTCTAATATTCATACACATGACGGTTCACTATCTAGGCAAAAACGCCAACAAATGATCTTTTAAAGGACAAAAGATAAAATTGTACTCTCAGAAAGTGGTTACAATTTGGGTGCTAAATCACAAACAGAATTAGTGGGATATTAAGAACAGTCAACACTACAAGTAGCGAAGTATCTTATCAGGTATGTTCGAGCACCTAAATGGTAACCTCATCATGGAAATGGAATCGCAACCGCAGTCTCAAAATAAAGCATATGTTTACTGAACATAGTATTACGATAGAGCTTACCCTCTCGAGCAGAAATTGGTCTTCATAAGGCAATCTATTATTGTGGTTACACCTGCCACTTACAATTTCCAATAGCAAAACACCAAAACTATAAATATCTGACTTCTTTGTCACTTGCCCTCTAACTGCATATTCAGGAGCCAGATATCCTCTGACAAAAAGGGGGAAAGGGCAGAGAAAGAGAGATAAGAATGAAATCGATTCCAATTCCCAAACAAACACCCAAACAAGTTTATACTTACATTGTACCTGCAACCCGGGTGCTCACATGAGTTGCATTTGGAGGGAGGAGCCTAGCCAACCCAAAATCAGAAATTTTGGGGGTGAGATCCTTGTCAAGAAGAATATTGCTTGCCTTTATGTCTCGGTGGATTATTGGAGGGCGGATTTCTTCGTGGAGGAACGCAAGCCCATGGGCAACACCTATAATAATTTTAACACGGACTCTCCAGTTGAATCGAATGCTGCTATAACCTTTTCCTGCAATACCATGTAACATACTTAGTAAGATAGTTATTAAAGCCTGACATGATCAATGAAGGACACATTAGGCAGAATAGTATGTCACCTAGCAGTGTATGTGCAAGGCTGTTGTTCTCAAGATAGTTGTATACAAGGATCCTATGGGATCCCTCAGCGCAGCAACCAACCAAGGTGATCAGGTTTTCGTGCACAATATCAGAAATTGCTGTAAGTTCAGTAAAGAACTCTCTGATGCCTTGCTTCGAATGGGCTGAAAGCACCTTTACCGCAACAATTGTGCCATCTTTAAGCCTTCCCTGATGAAACAAAATGAATTTAGTTAACAGAGTATGATGCAATGGACTTTTGAAGTGATCAGTGACTTAGGCAAATTACCCTGAACACGGAACCAAAACCTCCTTCGCCAATTTTGTTTGCCCCACTAAAATCATGTGTAGCTTTCCTAAGCTCACTATAAGAAAAAACCCTCACCTTACCTCCTCCTGGAGCTACCAAAAGCAAATGCAAGAAAAATCAGAATGAGGAGCCCTTTATATGTAGAAGTGGTTATAAAACTGAGCAAAGACATGAAATGCTGACCTTCTTCACCAATAGTTTGTTTGATGTCCTTTCCACACATAAAGCAAGAAGCCATGCTTGTAAATCAGAAGTCAAATCGTGGATGCCAACAAAGAGAACTAACTAGATTGGAGCTGAATTCCTGCGAAAGAAAGAGCGGCTTCAAAAAAGTTTTTATTCTGATAAGGAAATACAGTATGTCATGGATGATCAAGAAGAATTCTGCATAAAAGTCTTTGCCAAAAGCATAATCATAGAATTCCATGTCTTCTGGATTTGAAAATTTTCCGATTTACAAGAACGCGAATCTCGTGATATGGTGGGAATCACTTACGATAAGAATCCTTGCTAAACGTATCCAAATGTCTCAAAGTTGGACAGACTGCCCCCCACACGTAAGGAATATACAACCCCCCTATTTTTGTGAATGCAAGATACTCATTGAATGATAAAAACAATCATGCAAGTCGGTGTAAATGTACCAACTAGACTCAGAGCACAAAGGCATAAATGGTTTACCAAACATATGTATGTTTATCGGTACCATTTCACTATGAAATGTATTTAATTAATTATGTAATAAGAGCTGGTACTTGTATTGGCATCATTAAATAAAAACATCTTTAAGTTTGAGTTCAGTAATAACTAATCAGCTCGCTATATTACTAGTTTACTGCTTTGAAAGATGTGCTAGAGGCTAGAGGAGTGCCTGAAACAAGTAGGTATCAAAAACTTGATGAAGAGAACCAGGTTTATGCAATTCAGTGTTACACCCACCAACACTGTCAAGTAAAGTCAGACTTCACCGCTCCAATAAAAAAAGAGCAATTGATTGATGCAGAGACCGGAGCTTTGTTCCCCTTTTTTTTTTTAAAGAGAGCGATTGGCGAATCAATTTAAAAAATAAAGCAGCTGTCATCACAGTTGGAAAAAATCATGCTCCCTCGGAGTTCAGGCGACCAACAAACAGACACCATGTGGGCAATACGTCTGATGGTCTAATCTTTGTTTTCATCAAAGTGCAAACTATGCATTGCTATTCTTATCAAATCCATACCAATAACCAATGTGAATTTCACTAAACAATTTCATTTACCCTATTATTGTAAGAAGTTAGGTAGCATGTGCTAGTACTTGAATTTTTGCATATAAAATGGTACTCTTAATATTGTTAAAAAGGTACTATGCATTGCTATTCTGATCAAATCCATGCCAAAGAAGAAGAATGTGAATTTCACTAAACTTTACACATTTAAATTACCGTTGTCAACATGCACAATACTAAAGTAATATCATTCATATCCATTGCCTCTGGCACCAACCATGCACATCAGCTGACCAGCACATGTAGGTTATATTGTTTCTTTGTGAATTAAGAAATAATTAATATCATTGACTTGTTGTAGAATGCAAAATGGAGAAAGAACCGATCTATCTCGAAGTCTCGAACAGAAGAGTCAAAACTCTTGCCTGAAATGTCATACCTGAAAAACCAATTAATGTCCAACCAGATTGCGGTCTAGGGGTGGAGACATCAGGGAGGCGACGAGGTAGAGCGACAATGGCGGCCACGGGTGCTATAGGCTGAGGGGTTTGGGGGCTTTGAGGCGCCGGCGGTGACGCTTAGCTACGGTACGGCCATGGTAGATTTCACAGCAGCATTGGGTCGTATTGGAGCTTAGGTAGGTGAGAGCAACAGATTGTTTTGCTCACCACAAGGCCGCGGGAGCAAGAAAGGAACTGGGATCCAGAACAAAAAAGCATAAATTACCTGATGCAGAGCTCCTGCGCCCTTAGCGCCGCCGGCCAGCCGGAGAGGAGAGCTGATTGAAGAGGCGGCGAGAGAAAGAAATGGGGGAACTTGGAATGGAGTTGGGACAGGAGCTTCGACTTGCTGATTACTCCGTCGCTCTCACTTGTCCTCGACTCTAATCAATCGTCAAAGAAAGCCAAAAGTCTCTCGCTGATACACACCAGTGACAAGTTGGTTAGTATACAATAGACAAAAATCAGCACCTGACCCGAGGCCAGATCCTGGTTTGTAGCTGCGGGAATGCCTTGCTGATGTTGTTGATTCCCACAACTAGCTTAATAAAAGGAAAAGCCTTATCATCTGGCTGGATCATCCTTCGCGTCGTTCCGCTGTGTAGCGTGCTATAATCAATATACAATGTCTCGCTAATATCAGGTATATCGCAAAATAGCACGCTAACAGCATTTTTAAACAGCATTTTTAAGGCATTCGTTAGTTTATAACGAAAGAGAGCCTTGTAAAAGCCTAGCCGCCGACACTTCTCCTCCTCCACCGTAGATCGGTTCCCTCTCCTCCGGCCGGCCTTGCCGGCGTCGGGAGGGGTAGGGAATCCGATCTATGAGTGGAGTTTTTAATAAAGTAGTGTTTCAATCTAGGGTTTTCGTTGTCGTTGTCTTCATCAATGGAGATGACATCTTCTACAATAAGCAATTTTCCGGCCTTCGTTCGACGACGAGATCTCCTTCCCGACGTCAATGGTGGTTTTGGAAAATTAAGTTTGTGTAGGTATGGTTCTTCAGATCTTGCTTCGCCAGATCAATCTTGGATTGTTTCTCATGGTTGCCGCGAGGAGGATTGTCCTCGCAATATCTGTCCCGGCTACTACGTCTTCGGCAATGGTGATTCGTTCTCTCGGCTCCCAACGACGTCGACAAAATTGTTCGGTTGATTGTCCCTGAAATATCAGTGTTGGTGCTCTTGCCGATGTTGCTTGATTAATTTAATGTCTGCGTGCATGCACAAAGGCTTGACATTGCGGCTCAAAATTAAAAGTATGGGAGAACCTTCGTTGATATTCACAGGTCTGTGGTTTGATGTATTCTTTGCGGCTGCCTCAGAAAAGTACAAGATTGTGTTACGAAAGAAGAAAGAGATTACAGATCTCAAAGATTTGCTCGTCTTTTTTAGTTTTGTTTTTTGTAATCGATGTAATCATGTACTATTTGCTGGTTTAATATATATGGTATTTGCTAAAAAAAAGGCCTTCGTTATTTTGGTATAGCGTGCTATTTTTTTCCTTGAAGCGCAAACGTCCCTAGCCCTCCACGGCAGTACTGCTTCTTTTTCTTTGAGTGAATTCAGTTTAATAACTTATTACCCTTTTAGTAAAAAAATATCCAGATTATCCATTTTAGAAGATTTGGACCCTCTATTTTTTATACATTTTCCGTTTGGCACCGGATCTAGAAGTATCAGGACAACAACCAGGAATTAAAAAGATGGTGAAGAGAAGATGGACATTATATGACACCCTCCGATGTTTACATATTTTGACCCACCGCGTAGTACCAATATGCCGTTCTATTCGAGCGAAACGTATAAAATATCAAAATAGGGTATAATAGTGTTCAAAATTTAATATATGGCGTATTTGTTATTTTGTTTCACTAGACGAGTTATAATGTCTCAAACACACAAATTTGGGATAAAAAGTGGAGTTCACTCTTTTATTAAATGCAACTTGCGGATTCTTAGAAAAGTGAACTCCACCGAGATGCACATTTTCACCTATTTACACAGTTTCTCTAAAATGTCATTGCATTTTTATGAATTTAAGAAAATCTTAGTCAACTAATACATAAAGGAATTCAAAATAATTTATTTCTATTATATCCACACCAGACAAAGTCTACAAGCTCCACCATTTCGTATATTCCATGTCGACATACAAATATCCAAAAACTACATTTAACAGGTCCAGCTACATAACGCCAACACGTGCATGAAGTATAATAATTCGGCCCGTAATGTCTAACAAGATGATCTCAAAGCCTAATTAGAAGCTGAAGAGCTAATAGCCTAGTTTTTTTCATGTTTTTGCTAATAGCTAGCCTAGTGTTAAAAAGCTCTAAGCCTCGACCATGTTATCATGTCTTGGAATTCAATGAAGTTTTGTTCTCAAATGTTTAATTCAACAATTATTTGTGAACATATTGTACATGGCTCAAGGCCTACTTGTGGAGCCAGGGTGCCGATTAAACTAACCACATATGCCCTTCTTATCAAGTCTTGGTCGGTTTCTATAAAAAAAAGAAATAATCACCGAGATATGCTCATTTTCGCACAGTCGATGTTATTCTATTGAGCTACGATTACATTCACCCCCTGAAAGGATCGTATGACACCTAGAGGGGGGGGGGGGGGGGGAATAGGTGCTACTCCAATTTTAATACTTTTTCAAATTAGGCTTGACACAAAATGTAAATTCTCTAGATATGCAACTAAGGTGAATTTACCTATATGACAAGCTAGCAACTAAACAAGATATACGAAGTAAAAACTACAAACAAGGATAGAAGTAACCGAAGTGAAAGCACGCGGAGACACGGATGTAATCCCGAGTTCCTCCTTTTTAGGGGAGTACGTCTCGTTGGAGAGGTGTGAGCTACTACGAAGGTCAAAACTCAACCGCCACAAAGGCGTCATCTTCTTCTCCGATGAACCGCACCACAAAGGTTTGGTTCACCTTCCACTATCGGAATCCTTCAAGGCGGAATCCGGAGCCCTTACAACAACGATCCGGGGCACAACCCACAATTGGGTTGGGGGCTCCCGAACAGCTACAAATCTGTCACAAAGACAACAAGTGAGTACAACAAGAAGCTAGGTTTTCCCAATGGAAAACCTAGCAAAGGGGCCCTCAAGTAAATGAGGGGGAAATGTAAAACGGCTTGGTGAAGATGTAGATCTGGGCCTTCTCCTTCAATCCTCCAAAGGTCAACAAGTTTGGGTGGAGGGATTGGGAGATCTAGTGATTCTTGAGCTTGCAATAATGGTGTCTTCAAATTTTGGGCGAGCTGGCTGGCTGGAGGTAGGTGGAGGGGTATTTATACCCCCCCAGAAAATTAGCCGTTGCAGTCCACTTAGTCCGGAGTTTCGGTCAGGGAGGCCAGAAACTCTGGCCTGGGCGGAAACTCGGACTGACTCCGGGGTCACTCCGGCCTCAATACAGCGACTGTCGCCGCGTTGCTCTCTTCGCAGCAACTCCAGATGGGCCGGAAACTCCGGGGAAACTCCGGACCTACTCCGGCCTCGATGCAGCGACTGCTGCCGTGAGGCTTCAAAGCTTGGTGGGCCGGAAACTCCGGCCCCTGAGCACCCTCAGGCCGGAAACTCTGGCCTGGCCAGACAAACTGCAAACTCCCTTTTTCTTCGACAATTGTTTCGATGCAAAGTGTAATTATCTTTTTATTCCTGCACCACTTAACATCATATTAAATAATTCCTAGTGTTGTTGCCTAACACACAAAACATGGGGGACATAAAATATGTCCTTTCAATCTCCCCCTTTTTGGCGTTAGATGACAACACTAGGATTTGCAACAAAGCATAAACAATAATATCGACATGTTCCATAAAAGAATAGAGAAGCTCCCCCTACATGTGTGCATGTACGTAAACAAATGCTCAACATGTAGAAGAGAGGAACTCACAAGTAATAATTGGAACAAGATAAATTTGCAACAAAATGAGACGTAACATGATATAGGGTTGAGATGAAAAGGAACCATACCTTGTGCATAATAATATGACATAGAGACCAATGCACAATAATAGACCATAATACAATATCATCTCAACCATGGAATTATGAAATCCATAGTCTCATACCACACATAGTACCACAAATAGGAACATAGTCTCACACAATAAAACCAAAGCAAATAGGTTCAACGACATAAGATAAATGGACAGAAGCGCAAAGAAATGATAAACGAACATGCTTGTGTCCGACCCATGCAAATCCCACGGTGAGAGAGCCTAATAAACTACTTCTCCCCCTTGGCATCGAAACGCCAAAAAGGGAAAAGAGCGATGCTAATGCGTCCCAAAGAGATCACTCATTCTCGTTGTCTTCATCGGCATCATCCTCACTTGCTTCTTGGGTCTCCTCCTCATTGTATGGTGCATCCTCATCATCATCGCCATCATCACCCTCTTCATCATCATCATCTTCATAGCGCATTAGAGTTTTGCCGGTATTGCGAGAAGACGATGGCATGGAAGAAACATCATCAAAGTCACCCCAAGGAAACTTATCCCTCTTCCATTCCTCAATGGGAAGGGTAGTATCGGACGGCGGTGAAGCGGGGGCACCAACGGGACGAGGAGGTGTCCTTCCACCATTGTTGATCTTGCGTAACTCTTTGAACATTGTGTTGGTTGGAGAGGATGTGCTTCCTCTCAACATAGCCTCATAGTTCTCCTCGTGAATGGCAATCCCCATACAAAGCTTGATCTTTTGCAACCAAGAGATATGCTTAACTTCATTGTTGACCCTTTCTTTGCCACCACTATGCCAAGATGGGGGTGTGGCATTCTTCCTTCGAGTCCTTGGAGCTTCTTCCACCTCTCTCTCTTGATAAGTAGGTTGTGGAGTGAGATGAATGGCAAACACATGGAGAGTTCCAACCTTGTGTTTCTTGAAGCGAGAATGTGTCGAGTTGAGAAAGCTCCTGAAGGATAAGCTTCATGACATATGGGGCATACATCGGAGTCTTCTTCTCATGGATAGCAATGTTGATCTCACATTTGATATAGTCCATCACATCAACCTCATACCCTTGGCAAGAAGGTCCGGCAAGATATGTTCTATGAGCATGATACATAAGGTTGACAAGTGCTCCACGGATTGCATCCGTATTCCGCTTGAGGGGCAATGCTCTCACGGAACATGCGAATAAGGATGGTGTAGATGGGCTTGAGACCACGGGTGGTGGCAATGGCACCCTCTTTAGCAACAAGAGGGGCAAGAAGCTTCTTATCATAGTCCACTCCATCTTGATGCATCCTTCGACCAACGGACACGGTGGCTCCCTTGAACTTATAACCCAAAGCTTTCCCAAACTTTTCAAAGGAAGGAATGCACTTGACCGGGCCCGTCATCCAAGTCATCGAGGTGTTCTCCTCCGGGCCGAGTACAGAGTGGCAAAGAATTGTTGGACCATCTCTATGTTGTAGTCTTGTTGAGTGGTGATTAGCTTCTCAGCCCGAGCTTCCTAGCAACCCAAATAGCTTCAACAAATTACTCCTTCTTGGCCAAGGCTTCAAGGTTCAAAGGTTTTTGAGGACACACAAGAGCTTTGGGATCCATGTGGGCATATATTTCCTTCATGATGAGCTCTTGCTCCTTCCTCCAAAAGTGAGCATCGGTGAGTTCTGGGGCATATCATAGAAACTTTGCCCCCGCATAGTTCGAAAGTCTTCCTTGTTCAAATCTTTGACGGTGGTTATGTTGTCAAGCCTTGCCTTCTTGGCCTTTTCTTCTCTTTGGAGGGCAGCCTCTTGCCTAGCCCTTCTAGCATCGGACACCCTCTCTGCGTAGCAGCACCACGCTGCACATGGTGGTCATTCTCTTCATCATAGTCCAAATAGTGTCGACCGGACGGCTTGGGAACTTTGGGTTTGGAGGATGATGAGCCCGAATGGTACCTCTTGGTATCTGTGAAGAAAGAGTAGATAGGTAGCATAGAGATAAGCATACATGTCCATGGAAGCCAAAGGGAGAAAGCAGTTGCAAGAAATTTCCCAAAATTGTGATCCAGACCGGAGTTTCCGGCCACAGGGTGCGGAGTCTCCGGCCAGACCGGAGTTTCCGGTCATGGAGGCCGGAGTCTCCGGCCCTGGGGCGAGAGATCCCGATCTGGGTCGAAATCAAGGAAAATTTGTTGCAACCAATTTCTATAGACTGCATTTGCCACAAATAAGATTCTACACCAAGAGAAACTAAGAGAACTACTCTCAACACAAGATTAGGGAGAATCCTAGAAGGGAGAGAGAGTGGTGACCTTTGCCTCTCATGGTGAGGTCCAACGAAGGGGAGAAGGTTCCCCGGCGATGGAGAAGTGAGGAGGCCGGTGGCACGGCTGGATCCGGCGGTGGAGACGGCCGGAGGGCACCCGGAGTGGCGGCAGCGGCGGCGACTGGGTGGAGGTGGAGGTCGGGGGTGTGTGGGGAAATTATGAAGTAACTGATGATCCCGAAGAGCAAGTCTTGATGCCTGCACAAATAACGGGATTTAGGTTGAGACTCCAAGTGCAGAGTGTGTAGTAAGTGGAAGACAGTTTTCCCCACGAGGGGTGACTCGAGGGTTTAATATCGAACTCTCGGGGAATCTGAAGTGGTAGATTTATCTTCTTATCCTTCTTTTGGTTACCTACAAAACAAGGTTAGATGTTTTGGTCCTCAACCTCACCTGTGGTTGTCAAGCACAAGGTGTAAGAATGATATCAGGATAGTTATGCAATGCAAACAAGAAATAAATATGCAATGATGGTGGATGCAATGATAAATGATATTTTTGGGTTTTTGAATGATGTATGCAAGATGAAAAGTATTTTTGTATTTTCGGATTTAATGATGGCTGAAAATAGAAAAGTGGTATATGGTGTTGGAAAGGTGTTTCTTATGATTAAAAATGGACTGGGGTTCATGGTTTCACAAATGCACTCTCTCTTTATAAAGTGGTAGACAATGGAACACACAAAGTTAACATATGAGATTGCAACACAGGGTTTGATAACAAGTTACTTAGATATATGGGCATCACGTCCTAACATAGAGATCTTTTGGTTATTAACCTCTCTTATACTCCACCAAGATGCGAACTAAATCATAACACCTCAGTAATTAAGATAACTCAGAGTATAGCATTAAGTATCATGACATGAAGTGAAAATAAGAACATGCTAGATCTAGTCATGGAGTAGTGGCAATGGTCACGCCCACATCCCCGGTAGCATGGTATTTTAGTTTATCCCTAGTGAGGTAACAAAGTAAGGTAAAGATACCAAAGTGGATCGCAGAACTTTCTCTCACGTTCACTGCACTAGCCACCCCCCGTTACTCCAACTAATGCACACGTTCCCCCACACACGCTCTCATAAACATGCTTGATCAAAACAAGTAGACAAGAACGGGGTACATAATATGCATCTATACTCATAACTGAAACAAACATTGCAATCTCAAACATATATTAACTCATAAAGATCCACCACAAAGGTATTACAACGGTGACCGTAATCATGTTCAGCAGCTCATACGGTGCTAATTAGTGAAGCTCAAGAGAGGAGAGATACATAAGTTACTTCCACAAACCCATAGTCCAGAGGTGGACTACTCCCTCTTCATCATGGAGACGGTGGAGAAGTCGATGGAGAAGATGGAGACCACGCCGGCAGCGCCCCGCCGGAGTTTTCCCCCTCCAATCTGCAGCTCCTGATCTCCGTTTCGGTGTTTCTGTGTTTGTGCGGCGCTCCTTCCAGAGAACGTCGGGGGACCTTTTTTATAGGCGTTTTTAGGTCAAGACGATGTCGGTGGAGAAAGATCGAGGCAACGGAGCCACGAGGCCCAAAGGTGGGTCCCACGCGGCTGGTACTGTGGCCGCGTGGGCCACTCGTTTGGCCCTCGGGCCTCCGTTTGCTCGCTTCCTTTTTCCGTAGTCCTTCTTCCTTCCAAATATTGACGCCCGTAAATTTCCAGGTGATTTCGTTGACGTTTGGGTCCCTGAAACATTAAAATAAGAAAACGGGTTTTCTGCCTGTGCAGGGTTAATTCCATAAAAATAGGAAATCATATAGATATTCCAAAATCATGATAAAACATTGATATAACCCTTATATGATGCAAATATGATTGGAATATAAGCAATTAAAGTGCAAAGTTCATGTATGCATTTTACATGCATCAACATCCCCAAGCTTAATCCATGCTCGTCCTCGAGTATGAAGATGATAAAACTAACATGGACTTTGCAATTTAATACTTAACAATGGATATCAAAGATGATTACTATTGCTACATATAGTCAAATGATTCATTCTTCAAAGGAGTAGCAATATGCAAATAGTTTATGAAGTGATATCAAGTATTCAAGACAAGGATGTTCATTGATAGTTCACAAAGTGTAACATAGTAGCAAGTAATATGGAACACATGTATGCATAATGATAAGTAGAACATCCTACAATGGTCATAGAGTGTAGATGAAAATCTGAATATGATAGGTGTACACTTTGGAAAGATGTATATGTGAGTAGAGGTAAAGCATGCATAAGTTTCATCCAACTTCCAAACTCTTCTACTTAAGTTAATGATTGCAATAAGGTATTCATTGGTGTCAAGCTCTCATTGCCCCTATCATAGCATCTTGAATGATTAAGGTTAAAGTGAAAGCAAATATGAGTAGTGTGCTTGATAAAGAATGGTTGAATGTCTCATGCCCCTTGAATACAAGTACTACACCATGTGTTACTCAACTTGGGAAACAAAGCAAGTTCAATTAAATATCATTGTAAGCATAATAGTATCATCAAGAGCGTCAACTGGGGTACCTCTTGTCCCAGATATGGAACAAGCCCATATCAAAATGACAAGACAAACAAACAAAATGAACAATCTCAACACCCTTTTTATTTACCATTGGAATAGTTTTTTATTGCAAGGTGTATCACAGAAGGTTCACCATAGTATGTAAGTAAATTTCCACCATGAATGATGCATGGCTTAGATTAGCGGCCCAGGCGTCTCTCTAACCATTTACACAAACTCATTTAAACTCACTTATTTCCACATTTATTTCACATGATAAGCATCCATAGACAAAAGTACATGATATCAACTAAATGAGATGAAGAGCGTGTTGAAAGCTTGCCATGTGACAGCACATATGGGCTAACTCCAACCCAAAACATTCATCAAGCCACAAACATCATAATCTTAATCACAATGGGTCAAGTTTTATTATGCAAATAAAAGAACATTGTGCATCAAGTTCGTGAGAGCTATATAACCAATTTTTTCCATTGCAATCAATAACATAAACATTTTCATTCAGAGGTAAGATAACACAAACAACATGTTAAACATACTCGGAATAGCATAAAGCCAATAGGTAGATATGGTGGACTCACTGGAATAACTTTGGTTGAAGGTGTTGGAAACAAGTTTTTGCTTGTTGGAGTTTTTGGGCTAGCAAAAGGGAGAAAGTTGACCATCTAGATGCATGCATGAGTGTCCATAGAACTAACTAATCCATGTTAAACCAAGTGAAATAACAATCAGCACCAAAACATGAATAAGTGATAGCTCTACAAAAAGAATTTGCAAACTATTACTCATAAACAAGCTCATGAATCATGCAACTATATGTATCATTAAAAATCAATCAAACATCCCTTTTCCCAATCTTATAAAAGCATCCAACATATTTCAACCCATATTTCCAGTAGCTCTCTCATATATAATTGATAGTGTGGTGGTCTCTCAAGACTCAAACAAAAACAAAAACGACGCTCCAAGTTTATGCGATAAAGTGTTTCGATCGAAAAACAGAAGTTGGACGTGTGCAAACCGAGAGTGTGTAGGTCCAGCGGGGTTGTCTTCACATCCCCAAGCTTATGGTCTTCACCATCCTTGGATAGCTCTTGGTGCATCTCCTCCAATCCCTGTGAAAAAACTTCAAAACACCGTTTCTCCCATCTCTTTTCTGTGGGGTGCATTAATAGTGATAAACAAATAGGTTCCTTGCTGCATATAATCCTTGAAAAAAATTCATATGACATGTCCAGAAAGTTATAATGTTGTATGCCTACTCATAAACTCAATTGGATAAAAAGATTCAACTTAAAAGCTCAAAGCATGCATCAAACAAAATGGGACAGAATCTGTCCAGAAAAACAGCAGCAGCAAAACGTATTTTTCTACCCTACCAAACTTTCTCAAAAATTCCGAAAAAATTCATGCATACAGAGGATGAAAAGTTGCAACTACAGTTCAAATATGAGCTCATTCGGAGTTACAGAATAAGAATTAAAAATCATACCGTGCACTGATTCGTGCAGGAATAAAATCTCCGAACGCTATAAGCAACTTTTTCAAACCAAAAAGGGTAAAACTTGGCACTTTATTAAAAACTCCAGAACCTAACTAGACACAAAATCTCTTGTTACAGCAAGAGGACAAAAAAAAATCACACAAAAAATAACCGGGTTGCCTCCCGCAAAGCGCTTTCTTTATAGCCATATAGCTAGGCTTCTTACTTGTTGTTTATGAAGATGAAGCTCATGAGGGAGCTTGAATTGTTCCCTCTTCCTTGGGAAGTGTTCCATGCATAATACCAGGGTCCCATGGTGCTCTCAAACCAATCAAAATAATAGTCAAGTTGAAACCTGGTTGAGAGAAAACAAAACACAAAGTAATAACAACGAAGTCTAACTTTCTTTCTATGCATTGGCATTTTGTATATGAATGAATCACAATAAATAGAAGTTTTCCAATGCATATTAACAATAGTTACTTGCAGCCCATAATTATTAGTAGCATAAAGAGGGTTCTTATCACCTCCTCTTTCATAATAGTTGCAAGTAGTAGAAGTGTATTCAACCATATAACCAATAGAATCTTCAACTTAGATAATTTAGGCACATAAAGAGGATCATTAAATTTATTTTGGAATTCATTAGCATGCTTCCCTCTTTCAAAATAGTTATTAAGATCAATATCAAGTTTAATATCATGGTTGCAACAAAGATTTGGAACTAAAGTAATTGCAAACCACATAAGTATTTCTCAACATAAGCAAATTTCTCCTCTATGGTGTAAGTAGGAGAGTTCAAGAACAAAGTAGGACTCTCATGAGTAAGAGTCATCACAAACAGCAAGTATATCATTTTTATCCTCACATAATTTAGTAACAACTAAACATGGAGGTTTATCAATAAGCGTAGGACCATCATCTAAAGCATTATCATATAGCATATTTAAGCAACACTCCTCATTATCATCAATAAGTTCACTAGTAGCATTAATAGAAAGTAAAGGAGCATTTTAGTTTCATCATAATAGCATGGGTTATCATATAGGACCATAGAATTTTCAGTTTCACACATCATAACATGGATTCTCATAAATAACAAAAGACTTTTGAGTTTGAGTGCTACTATCAAATGTTGATGGTGAAGTTGGGAGATCCAATTCTTCCCCAAGCTTAGGTTGGAATATATCCTTTTCAATCTCCTCTTCACATTCTTCTTCTTCCAAGATTATGTTTTCATCATCCTCTTGGGGTTGCACGGGCATCCCCAAGCTTAGTTCTTATCCTCCTCTTCCTGCAAAATGTTAGTGCTTTCCGTGGCAGCAAGAATTCTTTCTTTAACATAAACATTATCACTAAATTCTTTTTTGCAAATTTGGAGAATAATAGAAACTTGCCTTTCATTTCACGAGCTACATGACTAGTTGCAAGAAATTTATCAAGAAGAGTCTATCTCATGGGCTCCAACATAAGCAATATATTTCTCAACTTGTTCTATATCAGGGCATAAACATTCATCTTCACGATAACAAGCAATTATAGGATCACTATTATACTTGCATTGATAGTGGGAATGTTTAACAACTCTTCTATTGCAACAAGTTATACCATGTAACTCACAAAACTGAATAGCTATTTTGTGAAGAGCTTTAAGCAATTTACCCACTCTATTTCCCCTTTGGTTGATTGATATTCAAAGTAGGCGTCATACTTTTTAGAATAATCATTACCCATAGACATTCCAGAAAGTTTCTCCATAGCTTAGCATGCATATTAAAAACAACACTAGTTTTTATGGGTTTTTTTAATTTTTTATGCAAAACTGAAATAAATATGATATGATATGCAATGACACTAACAAAACAAATAAATTGCTTTGTAAGTAAAGATGGATAAGATGGTGCTCACGTAGGTGCAACCTCCCAAGCTTAGGTGTTAGCACAAGTTGGTGACATTGACTTTGTTGTGAGATGAATGCGATGATGCACCCTTGGATAAATCTCTCAGCTACGATTCCCGGCAACGGCGTCAGAAAACGTCTTGATGGTCCCGAAGAGCAAGGCTTGATACCTACAAAGTAAACGGGATTAGGTTGAGACTCCAAGTGCAGAGTGTATAGTAAGTGGAAGACAGTTTTCCCCACGGGGGTGACTCGAGGGTTTAATATCGAACTCTCGGGGAATCTGAGTGGTAGATTTATCTTCTTATCCTTCTTTTGGTTACCTACAAAACAAGGTTAGATGTTTTGGTCCTCAACCTCACTGTGGTTGTCAAGCACAAGGTGTAAGAATGATATCAGGAATTATGCAATGCAAACAAGAAATAAATATGCAATGATGGTGGATGCAATGGTAAATGATATTTTTGGGTTTTTGAATGATGTATGCAAGATGAAAGTATTTTTGTATTTTCGGATTTAATGATGGCTGAAAATAGAAAAGTGGTATATGGTGTTGGAAAGGTGTTTCTTATGATTAAAAATGGACTGGGGTTCATGGTTTCACAAATGCACTTCTCTTTATAAAGTGGTAGACAATGGAACACACAGTTAACATATGAGATTGCAACACAGGTTTGATAACAAGTTACTTAGATATATGGGCATCACGTCCTAACATAGAGATCTTTTGGTTATTAACCTCTCTTATACTCCACCAAGATGCGAACTAAATCATAACACCTCAGTAATTAAGATAACTCAGAGTATAGCATTAAGTATCATGACATGAAGTGAAAATAAGAACATGCTAGATTAGTCATGGAGTAGTGGCAATGGTCACGCCCACATCCCCGGTAGCATGGTATTTTAGTTTATCCCTAGTGAGGTAACAAAGTAAGGTAAAGATACCAAAGTGGATCGCAGAACTTTCTCTCGCGTTCACTGCACTAGCCACCCCCGTTACTCCAACTAATGCACACGTTCCCCTCACACGCTCTCATAACATGCTTGATCAAAACAAGTAGACAAGAAACGGGGTACATATATGCATCTATACTATAACTGAAACAAACATTAGCAATCTCAAACATATATTAACTCATAAAGATCCACCACAAAGGTATTACAACGGTGACCGTAATATGTTCAGCAGCTCATACGGTGCTAATTAGTGAAGCAGAGAGGAGAGATACATAAGTTACTTCCACAAACCCATAGTCAGAGGTGGACTACTCCTCTTCATCATTGTAACAGCCCACTTTTGGTAATGCAAATTATGAGTAAAATTTCACTTTCGCATTCCATGCTGCATCATTGCATCCCATTTGAAATTGCTAAACAACACAAAAAACTTGGTTTGGCAACATTGGAAAACAAAATGCCCAACTTGCTTCCACCAAATCTCACAACAAAGGTGACACTCAAAATTGCAGAACAAAAGTACTTTGACAACTCATATTTGTCAAGGAAGTTCCAAGAGTTCAAAATATTATTTTGCACTTGCTCCAAAGTATCGAAGGAGCACATTTTGAAGTTAGCAGAATGCCTCAATTTAACCGGATGAACAGCTGTTGTCCAATTTAATTTTATTTGACCCACCCAAAAATTGGTGGAGCATCTACAGACTAAGGGGAGCCTCCCCTAATTTTGGCATATTTTTCTGAAAGGTTAGAATGCCTCAAATAATCTCTGAAACTGCTGTTTTAAAATTTTAAAAGAGGAAAGGACCTGTTGTAATTTAGGAAAGTTGTGCAGGGGGTTTTGGGGAAAAAGGGGTCATCCCCTTCCTCTGAGCGACCGAGCTGGGCGGCCGAGCCGCACCAGCTCGTGCTCGAGCTCGCCATGGGGCCGCCCCTTGCCCTCTGCCTCTCTCCGCAAGGAGAACGAGCTCCACGAGCCCCCACTAACTCGCTGCTCCCCTCTGCCCCGCTCCTCCTTTCTTCCTCTCCCATGGCGTGCCTGAGCCGCCACGGTTGACCGCCACATCGCGCCGTTGCAGAGCCCCCGCCGCCCAACGAGCACCACCACCAGATCCGCCATACTCTCACTCCTCTCCTCGCCAAAGGAATCGACGCGGGACGCCGTGAATCACTGCCGCCGTTCGAGTTCGTCCCCGTCACCGACGCCGCACGCCGAGCTCGATTCTGGCCGTGCTGGAGCACCTCCGACCACGCCGTCCGCACCATTGAGATTCGTGGTGAGCCCTCCCCCTCGCTGGCCCCTTCCCCTCTCCTCCCACGCTAGCTCGTGCTCGGCCGTGCCGCTCGCGCGAGTAGTGTCGCCGTTGCTCGCGTCCGGCCGCGAAACCGGCCGAAGCTGGGCTGCGGGCTGTCCACTCGGGCCCCTAGCCAGCCTATGGGCCAGCCCAAGCTGGCTGGAGGCCGGGCCTCTCGTTACATGGCGGCCTCGGAGCCAGCCCAAGCTGGGCTGGGGGCCGGACGTTTCTGTTGCTAGGCGGCCTGGCAGCCGGCCCCAGACCGGGCTGGAGGCGGGCTGTCTGTTTTTTTTAGGGGTTATTTTTTTCATTTCCCCCCTTTTGCGTATGTTCCCCGCTCCCCCGCGACGTCGGGACAGCGACTCGATGATTCCTTCATGTTCCATCGCTCTCACGCGGAGTCGAGTAAATAATATATTTATCATTGGATTTAAATTAATCAAAAGTAAATATTAAAAAGAGGAATTATAAAATAGATAACTTTTGTTCGGGGCCTCCGAAGAATGTTTTCCTTATATCGAAATGCTCAGAAAAATGGCACTGATCCCTTGCATCACTTGCATGCAGTCTACATGAACTTATAGCACAGGAAACATAAAAACAAATGTAGAGCTGTATCTTCTCTCTTGTTAATAAGTATCTCGCACCCCATTTAGAATGGGTAGATCTTGCTATACTAATTCAATGCACTAAAGATGTCATGCCACCATGTGTTTGCGCATGCATCTATTAAAACACGTGTGGTGATTGATTGCTTCCCCGTTGTATATTTTTCGATAGATCAAGCAGCCGGGGTACACCACAATACCCCGAGGATCCGTACTACCAGTACCCTGAACAAGGCAAGCGTAATCCCCCCTCTGAGCATGTCTTATCCTATTTTCCGCAAATATTTTCTCCACTATAATATTGCATGCGGTTCCAAATGTCAATTTGCTTGGATTAGAGTATACTATAGTTGCATTAAGATTCGATGCCAATTACCTGTTTCCCCTCCTATTATCCATAGGATTGTATTGTTGACTGAAATACTTAACTATTCAATGTTGATGCTTAGCCATGCTTAGTTAAATGCTTAGCCGTCCGATGGATACTTCTGTTGGAAAAGGTTATTGAAGTGTTCAGATGATGGGGAGAGTTGTGGTGACAGGTAATAAGATGCTTAAGGAGGGGATGATGAGAGGCCACTTTGGTATGGTAGTGTTTTGTCTCACTCTCGCCGACTAGGTGCGAGTTCTTTACCTCTTGAACCAAGAAATGAGCGCGCTTCCTTTCGGTGGGGTATATGGAGCCCTCGTCGACCGACTAACTTGAGCGGACTGCCAGGGGTCCTCTAGTTTGAGCTTCCATTTGCGCGTGCGTGATGATGGTGGTATGACTGGGATGAGGATGGTGGTGTTAGGAAAATGAGTGGCCACGGGCAGGGTGTTGATGATCCGCTGCTCCGTCCTCACTGATAATCTGGGTTAGTCTTTAACAAGGTAAAGGTTGTAACGTTCCCACTCAGCGGCTTTCCCGGAAGAGAGCTACGTGTAGGCAATGAGCCGGGCGGTACCGAAGGTTAAACACAGTGCACCCCTGCAGGGTTAAAATCTTTTCGAAAAGCCGTGTCCACGGTTTACGACAACTTGGGAAAGGACGATATATGACCATAGAATAACTTTAAGGAATGATTAAAAACTGGGTACTAGAGGTACCACTCACGAATGCAAGGTGAGCTTCCTCGAGGGTGATCGGGGGAGGTGCCTTTGATGAACAGATACAGTGGTTGAGGATGGTTGATGATGAGAAAGTGATCAAGAAAAGAGTACTTCTTACTGTCGTGGTGGGATCACGGCAGATGCCATAGGTATGGCTAAGATGGGGCCGAATGGTCGTTGGGGGAATCCGGGGAGGTTTTATGCACTCAAGAAGTGCACACGCAAGAACACGCAAGAACCGCAAGAACACGAACGAGAATCAAGAAAACCCAGCACACCAAAGCACACCACGATGTACCCTGCTTCGGGGCCCTCTTGTGGAGGTAACACCCCTACTGCAGCACTATCCTACTCAGTGTATAGCTCAAGGTGACAAGTACAAGCTGCTCCTCGAGCTGTATGATGATACAATGGTGAGAACTTGAGGTAAAAGATGGAGCTAGGAGAGGAAGAGGCACTCCGAGCTGAATCCGAGGTGTCTCCGAGGTGTTCGAGGTTCCTTTCTCTCTTTCTTTCTCTGTCGATCATCCCTCCATCTAGCAGGAGGGGGGTGAAGACCCACTATATAGGCCACCGAGTTACCGTTGTGCCCTCGCTGAACACTGTTGCCAGCCTCTGCACCGGTCACACCGTACCTCTGTCAGGGATAAGACGTGGCCTGCCCATCCCTGCTGCATAACGGCAGAGCTAGCATGTCTCCTCTGACAGAGACAGGACATATCACGCCGCGCTACCTCGTAGCCTTTTACCCGGATCTCGCGTGGTCAGCGGTCAGAGACGTGCAGCCCGCCGAACCCGGGGCACGCCTCTGCCAGGCTCCGTGTGTACGCTCCCGCGTCAGGCGCTCTTGTACCAGGCTAGAAGTGACAGGAGCATTGACTCCTGCCCGACCTACGGCTCCTGCCTTAGTTAGCCGGGTCTTGCTCCCGCTCCTTACCTCGGGTCTTGTATTTAAGATCCGACCACCTCGGACATTACTTCCTTCAAGTGGCTTCTCCTGCACTCACCAAATAAACCATACCACCGAGGTGTTAGGTCGGCTGAACTTAGCTCGGACAGTGAACCTCGGTTCAGGCCAACGGGATACCTCGGACCCCTCCGGGCCAAGATAGGTCGGCCCTTTCGTACCTCGGCATATTCTTAAACTCTTCTTATGCCAAGCCTTGACCCTACCGGGGGCAGCCCCCGACATTAGTCCCGAAGCTGGTGCGGTCCTACGACCTCGGATGGAGGGCCGTAGCAGGTTCAAATAAGCAAGGCACCACCTCTAAAACCGACCTTAAACATAGCTCCGCGAGGTACTTCCACATACCATAATCTAATCCGAGGTAGATATGCAATCTGAACTTTCCGAGCTGTTTGACTCAGCACAATCTTGCCTCAAGATTTTCCAAGGCACGCGGCGAAGAATCTCTGCCGGGCCTCGAAATCCGGACCTCTGAAAGACAGGTCCTGACCACACGCCGCCCTCGTCAGTCGGACCCACCGAACAGCGCACCTGCGCACTCAAGTGCGAGGCCAACTTGACCGCCCACGACTCTCGATTCTCGCGGCCCACGATGTGGCCGATCGTGCCACCAACTGCGCAAACCGTGCGCTCACCCGCACACGATCCCGCGCCTTCCCGGTAACGCGCGGTATAGTGCGCAGTTACCGCACGCCGTTACCGCACGCGGCTTATAAATAGGCCCAGGGGTAACTTCATCTTCTTCTTCCCCACTCGCCCACTGCTCGCGCCCACTGCTCCGTGCCTTCTGCCTCCATCGCCGCCGTCGAGCACTCGCCGCTGCGACCTCGCCGTCTCGAAGATTCTCGCCGGAAACGCGCACGCGCCTTGCGCCGCCACTCCGTCGTCGATCCTTCGCGCCACCTCGACTCCATCCAACCCGATCTTCGAGTACCTCACCGGTGAGTTCCTTATCTCCCCTCCGTTGCCATTGCCATGAACATGTTCATCCTTCGATGAACTCGAGGATCTGGATGAATCCGATGAACTTGAGGAACCCGATGCTCTATCTTTGCACTCTTTTAGCCATTTTAGATCTCATCTAGACTTGTATCAGACGCACCCGTAGCACTGTCCTTTTAGGTTTGCCCTTGATGAACTCGAATTTATCTCCCTTTTTAGCTCACCGGTAGATCTTTGCTAGTATCTCGCCACGGTAGAAACATGTTTCCCGCCTAAATCCTTTAGCTCGGCTGTCTTGAATGATCCGAGGTATTTACCCCGGCTATCCTGAACTGTCCGAGGTACTTACCCCGGTTGAACCTCCCTCTTCTGCAGGAAAGCGTCAACATGTCTTCTGCCTCGGATCCCGCCGAGGAAGGAGCACCTGGAGAACGAGGTAGCTGGGAGGGATCCGACGTCACGGAGGTCGACATCAAATGGCTCCGAGATTCACGGCGGATCCCGGCTAAACTCATCTGCCGGTTCCGAAGAAAGGAGATATCGAACCCGAGGTGGAATCCGGGGAGCGGGTCGTCTTCCTGGATCACTTCGAACGTGGCTTCGGGCTCCCGGCCGGGAAATTCTTCCGGGATTTCTTGGACAATTGGGCTACACCACACCACCTGCCCGCCAACGCCATCCTCCAACTTTCGGCCTACGCGACCTTTTCCGAGGGTTACCTCGGATTATGGCCAAGCATCGAGTCCTGGGCCAAGTACTTCCAGCTGAAGAAGCAAAGTGTCCCGAACAAGAAGGTCGTGGACAAGGAGATGACCGCTTGCGGGGCGGCCTCGATTTCACCTCGGCGCCTTTCTGAGTTTCCTCGGATCCAGGGCCTGGACTCCTGCCGCAAATGGCAACGCTCCTTTTTATGTGAAGAACCCGGGCACGAAGATCTCATCAATTTGCCGGAGTTCACCATTGGAACCCCCGCTGCCCAACTCAACTGGGATTATGAGCCTGCACCCGACGCTCCCGAGGTTCTTCTGATCCACCAAACATGATGTCCTCCAGGAGAAAAGGGGGCAGATGACATCTTGCGCACCATGATCACCCGCCGAGTTAGCCCTTTACAAGAGCGGGCCCATAAGATCTGCCATATGAGTGGCCGCTACGACCCCACTCGGCACAGCACCTTTGAACTTGATGACTCCGAGGTGAAGAGGCGCATCCGGGCCATCGCCAAGACCACCATGCCCGACAAGTGGAAATGGGGTGTCAAGCCCTATGACCGAGATCACCTTCCAGCTCAAGTAAGTGTACTTTACCCGACGTAAAATATTCCTCGGTTTCATTTTCACCCCGACCTTGTATTGATCTTGTGCTAACTCGGTTTTACCTTGCCACCTCTGCAGAAGTTCACTCGACAGGAAATCGAGGATGGCCCCCTTTCTTCTAAGGAGTGGACTCCCGACCTGCCTATCCCGGGCCGCCGAGGTTGAAGATCCGGACAATGAGGATCACCTCCCCATTCCCAAGGCCACCTCGGGTAAGACTCGTGGTTTCACCTCGCACCGCCCACCAGTTCGATCGTCTATCCAGGATTGGCCCGATGATGACGATGACGATTGCCAAATTCTGGAACCTGTCAACGTTATTCCCATTTCATATGCTCCTAACATATAAGAACTTTCATCCAGCGTCTGCAGCTTCCCGGAAGCGCTCAGGACCTGGTACCTCGGATGCCGAGGCTTCCAAGACCTCGGAGACTGCGCGCCCAAAGCCAAGCGTGCCAAGAAGACCTCGGCGAGGCACAAGAAGCGAGGCCCCGTGGAGGAAGATGCGTAAGTCACCTTGCTCCTTTTTACCTTTCACGCTGTTCCGAGGTTAAGTTTTTATACTCTAACTTAATCTTTTCTTTTTCGTCTAGCCCGGCTCGGCAGATCAAGCAGAGCCATAGCTCGATACATTCACCACTGCCTCCAGTGGTTGAAGCTCAGACAACCGAGGTCGAGGTTAACCTCGGCAGCCCCGCCAGAGCCTCTCCTCCAGAACGGTCCATTGACCTCAGCAGCCCGGAGAAGACCATCTCCTCCCCGGTGCGTGTCTCCTCCGCCGAACTTCCACCGCCGAGCTCTGACTCCGGCCTGGGGCACTCTGCTCCCCGCCGAGATCAGACTCCTCCGCCTCCTCAGAAGGATGCGGAGACAGATCGCGCCAAGACTCCGGCTAAGACCGTGCAGGAGCCTCGGCTCTCCCCAAGTCTCAAGCTGCGCGCAACCAGCAGCAACAGCAGCAGAAGAAGCAGAAGAAGCAGAAGAAAGATTCAGCTCCAGTTGTTGAGCCCCCCAAACAGCCACAGCAAACTCCAATGCCGCCACCGCCACCGGGCCCCAAGGCTGCGAGCACCCAACTGGTGCCGCATGTTCCCGCTGCGCCGAGTCCACCTTGATCAAGACCGCGCCCTCGAGCTCTCAGGTCGCCACCTCCCGAGCTCTTTCGCTGCTACCATCCAGCCGAACATCAGCAGCTGGGAGGTCGGGCAACTCCGGACCAAGAGCGGGAACAGCTTAGGCTCGGAGAAGCACTATGACATGGACTGGAACTCGGCTGACACTGCCGAGGTCTCCTCTAACCCGAGCTCTGAGCATCCAGTTGGACCTAGCGCCGTGCTCCAGTCCATCTACAACATGCAGACTGCGGTCCTTGATTGCAGCAAGAAGGCCTCGGTAAGTTTCTTTACGCAACTCTCTTTCTTCCTTTGAAACCAAATGACAAACATACACTATTCCCAGTCCCCGAGATTCGGGTTGAGCAATTGACACTCCACCGAGTTAAAATTGCTCGGCTTGAATCTCAAAAACTTGTCATTTTCCCATGCTGAGTCCCCGAGGCCAATGCCAAGTCCCCGGGCCTCGGGTGCTAAAAAGACCTCGGATTTCTTCGAACTGATCTCTCTATTTTTTCAGGAGTGCAACAATGCTCGGACAAAGATCTTCAAGAACCTCCTGCTGGATCACAACAGACTGAAGAAGTCTCACCGGACTCTTCTATCCGCAAGGAGCAGAGCGACAAAGATTACGCCTCCAAGTTGAAGACAGCCGAAGATGAAATAGCTCGGCTGCAACAAGAGCTGAACCGGGCTAATGAAGCCAAAACTGCTGTGGAGGACGCTATGAAGGTCAAAGACCAGGCCGCCGAACAGCAGCAAGAGCTTGCCAAGACCCTGGAGAGCCGCGCCACCTCGGCCGAAGCCGAACTTATCGCCCTCCGAGCTATATCGAAAAGCTGGTTGTCCGAGCTCGCTCGGATTAATCACCAAATGGACAGTAAGTTTCTTTTCCCCTTTTCCTTATTTTCTGCCGACCTACACCCCGTGCCACCGTATGCCTTATTTCAGCGACAGCCTTTTTGTCTTCTTCAGAGAACTTTGAGCACTCCAAGGACAAGGCTATCCGCGAAGTTCAAGCAGCTCGGGCAAAGAGGGCTGAGACAGAAACCCTCAGCGAAAGCTGGGATATCCAGGACCACCTTGTTGCCCTTAATGCTCGGATCAGGCCGCTCGGCCATTGGAACCAAGCTGGTTGATGCTGCCATCGAGGTCCACCGTGCCCTCTGGCCCAAGGTCAAGACTCCCACTTGCATCGACGAGCTCGCCACGAAGCTGAAAGGAGCCGAGGCTAGACTTCGGGAGTGGAGATGCTCATCAGCTCGGGCTGGAGCGGACAAGGCCCTGGTGTTCGTGCTGTCTTGGTATGAAGATGTTGAGATCCACACGGTTACCTCCCTGCGCAGGGGCTCTCCTTGGAACACCCCTGATGGCATTGCGAAACGCCAAGCAGCAGCCGACCTCTTGCTAGTTATGCAAACACCCGGACCTTTGATGAAGGGCGCCTCTACTCTGAGGACGAAGAGAGCTCGGACGAGGAAGCAGATCCGGTGAAGAAGGTTCTGACGGCGAGGAAATTGACTTTGACGAGCCTGAGAGCTCCAAGGGCAAGGCCGGCAAAACAACCGAGGTGGCTGAAG